>JAMXBD010002672.1:0-173934 GCA_024138025.1 Combretum micranthum | reverse complement strand
AGCATTTTTAGGCCTAGCCACTGTGGTATTGATGCTTGTACTCCTAACACCAGCATCAGAATCTGCAATTTCATGCAGTGATGTGTTGAAAGACCTAAGGCCATGCGTGAACTACTTGAAAAGTGGTTCCGGCAAGCCACCTCTGGCTTGCTGTGCTGGAGCAAGTGCACTTGCAAATGCAGCCACCACTTCGGCTGATAGGAAGGCAGCTTGTGCTTGCATCAAACAAGCAGCCCAGAAGATGAACCCCAATGCACAATTGGCTCAGGCTCTTCCCGGCAACTGCGGCATCTCGCTGCCGGTCGCAGTGTCGCCAAGTGTTGACTGTTCCAAGTAATGACCCTGCTTTCTTCATTCTTTGCAAAATCTATGTTAGGGTCAATTATAAAACACAACAATTACATTTGTTTTTCTAACAATAATCAAATTGAATGGCGTAGCACGATTGATAAATCTTTTTTCTTCCGGAAATAATGAAAAATTCCTATTAGCTGACAAATTTTGAAAATTGATTAGCGTTCATCCTCTTAATATATTTATTAAATTTTTTAGGATAAACTATAGTATTGATATCATAAAAACACTAGGAATTTATAAAATAGAAAATATTTTTACCTCTTGAAAAATGTTAAAATTGCAAAATTTTTCCTCTAATACTGTATGAGGTTAATTTTTTTTGTTTCAATATACAATTATGATTTTTTTTAGTCAAATTCTTCATATGAATTAACACATTTAGGATTGAAATATCATATAAATAAAAAAAAATTGAACATTAGACGACAAATCAGCTTGGAGGAATAATTATATGTATATTTACACACACACACACACAGAAATGATTTCATATTGCATTCAAGCAGAAAATATCTAGAAACAATATTTTTCAAAGAATGTAAGAGCACCTCTTTTAGAAATTTTAGATTGCTCTATTAATTTTAGTTGTTTTTAAGCAACCTCAACTAATTTACCCAAATTTTTATAATAATGAATCGGGCTTGGCAATTTCATCAACTAAAGCGATCCTAAAATCAAAGGTATAAGTACTCATTCATTTGAAATTTATGCTGGATATGACATGACTGCCGTCTCAGGTAATCAGTATTGAATGTGATGATCAGTATTGAAAAAATTTTATTTTGTTGAGTTCATACAATATGTGGTAGTCCAAAACATGTGGGAATGGTTACATCTTTATACAGTTAACCAAATCTCAATTCAAAATTATAAAATTGTGGGTTCCCTTGGCTAAAATTATATATATATACATGTATGTATGTATAATTTGATCAGTTGTGAGTATATATTCTTGCAACTAAAAATTTTATTCAATTCCTATTTCCAATGTCATTCTCTTTTGCACTCTAATGATTTAACTATTTTAGGATAAATTACAAATACATGTTCTTATATTTATTTGATAAGTATTTCTACCCTTAAGATCTTGAAGAAGAAGAAGAAGAAGAAGAAGAAGAAGAAGAAGAAGAAGAAGAAGAAGAAGAAGAAGAAGAAGAAGAAGAAGTTCTTTTAAGCTCTTCACAATCATTTTGCTTTGATTTTACGTAATTTTGTAGATGGTTCTAAAAGTGTTTTTTAAAAAAATTTAAAAGACTAGAGTAAACATTTATTACAAAATAAGAATTATATAATAAACCCGTATCAGGTAAACATGAGAGAAAACGTATTTCCAATTTACACATCAGTCTTTCAAGAAATCATTTGCGATTTTTGTCGAGTTCTTGTTATTGTCTAATCTAAGCATGGTTTTACCTTCAACTTCCTTAACTAAAATTTGCTTTTGCAATGTTTTGACAGGGTTAGCTAAGAGAGAAAAGCTTGCTCTACGTCCATGTCAACTGAAAATCCTAGAAGCTAGGAATTTTGTTATGTACTGTATGTGGTAATGAGGTGATATCCATTGAGATTTGTGCTACTGGGATTCACCTAGAGAACTATTAAATAAAGTTGCTACTCAACATCTTAATAGTCTGCCAATGTTTTGTTTTGTGCTATGCCCTTATGTAAAATAAATTGAGAATGAAGGCTAATTTACCGCTCTTGTTATGGTAGTCTGTTATGGCAATTATATTGCGAAGTCATTTACTGAAACTAAGTATGCGTTTATGACTAAATATCTTTTTATCGGTGGGTTAGCCTTTCATTACAATTTACAAATGAATTTCTAAACAATCATATTTCTAGTTTATGGAAATCATTTCGTTTTATGGTATCGAATTAAGTTATATGGTACAAAAATGAAGAGAAAGGTTGCTAGGTGAAGGCCTTCACAGTCCCTTGGAGGTTCTAATGTGTGATAAAGTTGGATCCTAGGAGGAGGGATCGATTCTCTACTAAGTATAGGTACAATCTTTTTCTTTTTTCCTTAGAGAAAAAGCCAAAGAAGCTCATTAAATGGAAAAAAGGGTCCATTGCTCTAATAAGTAAAGTATTTAAATCAGCGATTCATAATTATTAATGATATCTAGGGACATACTAGTTATCGTATTTAATTTTTAAAATATGACATTTGAGTTTTCTTGTATTAGAACTTTATTAGTACTTGGGCTTATTTCATTCGCATGTTATTTATAATTATTGAAACTTATGTCTCTTGAATGTTGATAAAATTAAGGCAACATTGTCAATTGTTAAATAATTGAACTCAGTATCTGTTTGCAATTATTAGCACTTAATTTTCGGTTTTTTAATGTACAAGATATAGACAAACCTTATTGTACTACACTTATTTACAAAATAAGTATAGCACCAAATAAAATTTAAAATTTTTGTGCATTCCATTTGAAAGTACAAAAATCATCGATCATAACAAAAGGAAAAAAAAAAAAAAGATTCCTCAGTCAAAACTCTAAAATTAACAAAATACAACTAATCTATTATCACTACTACGTCTTATAATCACCACGAGCACCACCATTACCACTATTGTCGCTACCATTATCGATACAATTACCATTGATATAGAATGAACTACTACCTTCATCACATTATTATTAGCATGGTGGCTACCACGACATTATCATCACTGGTGCAATACTACTTGCTAGCACCAAGCCACCATCGTGATCAATAGTGTTGAAGTATTATTGGGATAAGTGAATATTGATGTTGACTAATATGTCACAGGTTTGTATTATGTTAATACCATGTAATTTAAGAGTTTTTATATGTTTAAGGTTTTAAATTATGAAAAAAAAACGTTTTGTAAATTTCTAGATTTTATGCAAGGTCTTAAGCTCAAAACCTTAGAACCGAAAGTCAACCAGAAACCTTAAAGTCAACAAAATCTGTATTAAACCCTAAAGTTTAGATCCGCCAATTCCGTGCTCTTAACCCTAGAACAATAAAATTGAGATAATAGTAGATTTTTGAAATTAATTTGTTTCAAACCCGAACGAATCAGACTTCAAAATTGGGTTCCAGACATGCAGAACAGTAAAAATATTTCGATAATCGTTAGACTCGTAATAATATAAAGAATTCAAAAATATCAGTTTTATAATTTTTTGGTATCTAAAAATATCAGATATTGCAAATATACGCGTATTTTTTTTTATTATCGGTAAATTATTAATCTTGTTTACTATTCATTATCCTATTCTACACTATTCATTACTATTCATTTATCTCTACTTTTTCTCTATCTATTTTTACCATCTATACATCTATTTTCTTATTTTTTACTTTTTTCGTACATCTTTAATCACATTATATCTTACATATTACTTATTTTTCTTTACGAAATATAAATTAAATATTTTTCTCCCCCTCTCTTCTTTAGATAGGTGCCCCTCCCTCTCTTACAATGCAGGACGAAAAGCGTAAAGATAATAGGAAATCAACAACAACGATTGATTTCCAAATCAAGATGCAAAGATTGCAACTTTGTCGAGAAATACTCTCAAATTGAGTCTCAAATAAGAAAATGTTCTAAGGAACATGAATTAGGGTTTCTAGACTATTTTTATGCATAAAAGTCCTAAAAACAACTAAAGAAAAATAACTTGGATAATTAAAAGCTGGAATAAAAGCTGACAGCTTAAAAACGAAACGTCGGCGGTCTAAATGTAGGCCGACAGCCTATATCTCTAAGCTGGCGGCTTATATTCCTAAGCCAGCGTTGCAAGTTCCCATCAAGGCTAGACAACTTTCATTCATGTACTTCTGAGGTCGTTTCTTGGCCGCTTCTTTCTCATAAATGCTTCGCAATCTCACCTACATCATTTTCTCCCACCTGCAAAGAACTCAACCCCAAGTTCTCATTTGAATATAAAGATAAGTGATTTGGATAGAATGAGAATATATCAACCATCTTGTTCTGCATTCTTGACTTATGCTTTTGTTTGATAAGAAACTCCTGCAAGAACCAAATTCATTGTCCATACCCATCTTTGCCAAGTTGAGTTTGACCATTCAGATGCTTCAGAACACTGCAATCCGAGTGTAGAACCAACTCCTTCAATACTTCTTTCACCACTCCTAGCATATTTTTACTATTCTCTTCTTCTGCTGCCATGATTTATCTTAACGCGAGCGAATGCATAACTCGAGGCTCTTTCATCTCTCTTATTGAATGGATCTTAGTAAAAAAAAAGTGCCCATATGATTTGACTGCTTTAGTACATTTTACTATCTTCAGGAGGAGCAAAGTGTACTTTATACTAACCTTTTCTAACCTGTACACATTCTCCCTTTCCGCATACTGAGCATCCACATCATATTGCTAAGGCAAGATGGAAACATGAGAAGACAACACTTTAGGAAACTGAATAGCAACTAAAAGGCACATATAAAAAAACGTGATGAATGCTCAACTTACATATTCGTCGTGTTGTTGTCTCCCCTTGTTGTCCCTTTTATAATGAAGTTGAAACTCCTGAACATGTTATTCTTTGCTGTGTGTGGGTGTCTTATGTATGGTTTGGGGTCCTAGGAGTAAGGTTTGAAAGACAAACGGTGAAATCTTTTCTTGTTTGGTGGAAAAGTTTTTGATGGTTTTCCCTTGTCGAAGTTTGATCGGAAGTTTTGGGAATCGATTTTTCTTGAGGTGGCTTGGTCTATTTGGATAGAACATTGTGATGCGTTATATAGCTGTAGAAACCGTAATCCCTTAGCTACTGTGTTTAAAGCTAAGGCTAGACTAAAGCAAAAAGGTTTTCTTGTGCCCCTTTCTCCGTCTGAAACTGTTGCTAGACGTTTCTGGTGTGTCATCCTAAGGTTTTAACTTTAGGTGCTGTGATGATCTGCCTGAAAAGTTAAGTAGCAGACTAGCAGTTCTAGAGTTTCCACGGTGATGAACGAGGATTTGACTACTCGCTGTAGTATAGGGTACGGGTCTACTGATCTTTCACGTCTTGTTCGGCCATCTCTATAGGAATATTTGGATGGTTGCGAAGCTGCAAATGCGGCTCGTATCAATTCGGATGGATCCTGGATTGGGCCTTTGGTTTAAGGGGGCTTGGCTGTTGCAGCCCGATTCCTTAATGGATTTCTTTTATGTGGAGCCTCGGGTACATTCTTGTTCCCTACTGTGGAAGCTTGTGAATTTGCGGCAGTTTCTCTGGGTCTTAAGATGATTAAAGCTCAAGGCTAGTTTCACGTGCGGATCAAGTCTGATTGCATCAATTTGGTATGAGCTTTCAACAGATGTTCGGATGGGCTCCATTGGTCTTCTATGTCCTTTTTTAAGGAGGCCCAGTTTATTTTAAATTCTCTTAAGGATGTTAATATATCTTTTATGTACATTTGGGGAAATGCAAATGGATAGCTTTATTTTTTTAGGAAGAGGATGTGTTCTTATGATTGGTGGATATCTACCTATCCTCTCTCCGAAAGCTAATCGTCTTTGATTTTTCTAGTTTGGTCACTCTAGTTTGTAATCCCTTGGACAATGGTTAATGATAAACATATTTGATGTTTTGACCAGCCCAAAAAGAAAAAAAATTATCTAAAATTCTTTGGTAATTTTGGTTAAATTTCATGGTGAGGCCTCTATTAGAGTAGTGTTTTACCATGGAAAATTAGCTGGTGGAAATTTGTTGTGGATGAATACCTCTATACCTTAGGTGGATTGGTGCAGCGGAAACCAAAGATAATTAATAAAGCCCAATGTCATTGGGAATTGACAAGTACTTATATTTTTAGAATAAGATGAGAAACATGCATATTAAAAGATCAAATTGAGTAGTAAAGATATCATTTAAGGTAAATTTCATGTTCTTGTTATTTATTTTGACGAAATTGATCCCGTCATTATCTAATAACTTATATCTTGCCTAACCATGATGGAACAATTAAAATAATTAATATTTCAATTATTCAATATCTTTAGGGGATCCTTAAAAATATTTTGGGTATTCTACTTTAAGAGAAATGCTATGGTCCATATGATGGGACATTTAGTATTTTAAATATTATTTATTCTTCGATTGGTTTGCCTTGATATTAAATTTTTTTTGAAAAAGAAAACTAACTTTTTAGGATATTTCAAGTTAGTGGCCAAAGAAAAGGATATTTCAAGTTAAACATCTTAATATATGGGTGACGAAACTTAAAAAGTAAGTCTTAGTACATGCAATTCAACTTTTATTGAATATACTCTAACCATCTCTCACCATTCTCATGTTAAATTTTAATATGGTAATTGTTCTGTAAAGTACTGATATTATTAATATGCATGTTTAATTTTAATTGGTATTTACTTGTCCTGTGTTTATGTATATAGTGTATAATATCTAATAAGTTTTTTTTTTTTTTTTCCCAAGACATGTTATAAGGGCTTTCCGTTGCTGAAACTTTCACAGTGCCTTGTCAAGTTCGGTTACAGTCACATTTGTAAACACAGAGCTCAACCATGAACGCATAATGAGGACCAACGACTGAAACGAAGTGTATAGCAAAAAGACCCATTTCGACCTGCTCTAGCTTAGTTCACGGTTTTATTATTTTTTGGTTTGTTTGGATCATCTATTTTTTATTTGTATTTGCATCTTTTTTAAAATGATATGTGTTAATATGACAGATTTACATTTATATTTTATCTATATTTAATTTATTTGATCTTTTAATGAGATTGTTAACTTTTTTTTATCAGTATCTAATTTTTTATAAATAATTTATTAGAAAAAATTTTGAAAAAAAAATCTGTATCTATAATCTACTAATAAACAAACTAATTATTTAATTTATTTATCTTTCTGTAATCTACCAACAAACAAATTGATCATTTAATTTGTTTGCCTACTTCTACTGACATGGTTATAAAACTTCTTCCGTATTCTACAGCAGGAATAGCTACTAGTAGCAATAAAAGATAATATTTATTCATTACGGAAAACAAATAGAAAATTAAAAAAACAGTCATTCACTAATAAAATTTTAAAGAAATAAGAAAACGGATGCTATTCTAGATCTAGAAGTAACTATTTTATATCTACTCTATTAGCTTGAAGTAATAAATAAGTCTTTGTTCTTTGAAAGGTTTTGTTCCACCGACAAGATTAATGGAATTTGTCACTCCTTCCCCTCTATTGATTTCTATAATAAGTTTTTTATTACTACAAGAAAACTAATATTTAAAAATAAAAATTCTGCCATGAAAATTTGACAAAACAAACTCCATTTTTACAAATAGAATCATTGATAATGATTCTTGCAATAAAAATTTAATTTTAGGGATATATATTCTGTATCCAAAAATCCAGTTTTATTATAGTAATATTATTATCATTATTTTGTAGCTTAAAATCGCTGCATCATCTTTTGCTCTCTTTTTTTCGGTATTTAGTATTTTCTTATTGCTACACCAATTCGTCTTTTATTTCATTGTATTTTGGCCAGATTGCAAGATAATAAATTGCAATTTGATCTTTCAATTATAACTCTGGAGTAGTAACAGGAAAATTCTTTCTAATTATCTTTAGCTAGCACCGACATTGTGTGCTTGGGAACATTCATATCTGTCATAGACTCACAGCCCCAGTGAATTACTTATTAAAAATTTTGAATATTTTATTTTCTCTTAGTTAAATTCGGCTACGACTTTGTTTACTCATGGTAGAAGAACATGACCTTGTACCTGTCATCAATTTGTTATTACAAAAGCCATGAACAAGGCCATAAGTTAGGTAACTAAACAAATTAATTAATTCACGGATTATATATGTACGATGGATCGTGGTTGCTTATTTCTGAATACTACTTTCAGCGGTGTTTTTCTTTCCAATATCTATAACCCAATTGGTATCCCAAATTGCGACTTAATTGTAGTTGTTACATAATAAATATAATACCACATACCATATTTATAATTTAAATTTTTAGTTAGATAGTTGTGGTTTTTATAAGAGCAAGAGGTCAAGTTTGAATTTTTGCACACTTATTACAACCTCCATTTCATTAAGTACAATTAAAGTTTTTTCTCATAAGTGAAAGAGTGATGAAGTGAAAGCAATGATAAACAGGTACATATAAAAATGGGACAAAAATTGTAATAGTAGTTTTTTCAGGTCCTTAATTTGATGTAAAATGAGCTGACGAATAAAATTCATTACCTTCAGTGGTATGTGATATTGTTTTTTAGACAATTTCAGTCGTTTAACACTTCAAAACTACATTTTTTTTTTTTAAGAAATATTTAAAAATGTCATAACTTGTATTAAAGATACATTTTGTTTGCTTTTTGTGGTATTTTATTCGTCATTTTATTTATTTTTTGTTTATGGGTTTTATGGCTTTTCTATTCTTGACAGTTTTTCAGGTTCTCTTTGACAGCTTTCGCGCTTACATATATTTGTATGTCTTAAGGCAAAAAAAAAAAAAGTTTATCAGTAATATAATTTTGGCACTGCCTATTGCTCTAATTTTCAAAAAATTTCCGATTACCTTATTAAGTTCAATTTATGGATGCTTATTATTAGGTATTTGTAAAATCTACAGGCAAATAGAAGATCACATTTCTTGTGTATAAATCAATTGCATGTGATGATTCTTATTTTCTTTCGTTGCGTTAAGAGGAGTGTTACGTAATAAATATAATAGCTCATACTATATCCATAAATTTAAACTTTTAAATCAACTAATTGTAGTATTAACCTTAACATTAGTAACGGTATTTACCCTACTTGTCAGCAAGTAAATTAATGTTAAGAGGGGGAATTTGAATCTACTTCGTCTCGTAGAGGAGGCCGATAGTAATGCTACATGACTATTCACATAATTGAATATTATATATATATATATATATAGCTCTCTCAGCAAGTGAATATGTATCAATTTAAACTTCTAACATTGGTCATAATGTGCTGCCAATTAAGAAGAATATTTGATATTTATTTCATTTTTCACTTTTCTTCTCATATAGAACAACATATATATAATTAAGGAGTACCGAAGTTGATTTCTATACAGAAACAGGAAACTTAATCATACGTCCAACGTAGGACCCTGGACAATAACAAAACAACCCCATTATTTCTTGCACTCAATCGACAAAGGAAATTATTTCCATCTTTCATTACACAACTTATGATTACAATTTTCCAATCCCCTCAAAATCATCTATAAAAGCCTCCATAGAGAATCGGTAAAGACTCACACATCAATAATTATATCGCCATGATGAAGGTTTCAAGTGTAGCATTTTTAGGCCTAGCCACTGTGGTATTGATGCTTGTACTCCTAACACCAGCATCAGAATCTGCAATTTCATGTAGTGATGTGTTGAAAGACCTAAGTCCATGCGTGAACTACTTGAAAAGTGGTTCCGGAAAGCCACCTCCGGCTTGTTGTGCTGGAGCAAGTGCACTTGCAAATGCAGCCACCACTTCGGCTGATAGGAAGGCAGCTTGTGCTTGCATCAAACAAGCAGCCCAGAAGATGAACCCCAATGCACAATTGGCTCAGGCTCTTCCCGGCAACTGCGGCATCACTCTGCCGGTCGCGGTGTCGCCAAGTGTTGACTGTTCCAAGTAATGACCCTGCTTTCTTCATTCTTTGTACAATCTATGTTAGGGTAAATTATAGAACACTTCAATTACATTTGTTTTTCTAACACTAACCAAATTACGTAGCGTAGAACGATTGATAAGTCTTTTTTCTTCCCGAAAAATTAAAAAATCCTATTAGCTGACAACTTTTGAAAATTGATTAGCGTTCATCATCTTAATATATTTATTAAACTTTTTAGGATAAACTATAGAATTTAAATCATAAAAACACTAGGAATTTATAAAATACCAAATATATTTTCCTCTTGAAAAATGTAAAATTGCAAGATTTTTCCTCTAATACTGTATGAAGTTAATTTTTTTTTTTTTTTTTTGCTTCAAGATACAATTATGATTTTTTTAGTCAAATTCTTCAAATGAATTAACACATTTAGGATTGAAATATCATATAAATAAAAAAAAAATTTGAACATTAGACGACAAATCAGCTTGGAGGAATAATTATATGTATATTTACACACACACAAATGATTTCATATTGCATTCAAGCAGAAAATATCTAGAAACAATATTTTTCAAAGAGTGTAAGAGCACTTCTTCTAGAAATTTTAGACTGCTCTATTAATTTTAGTTGTTTTTAGCAACCTCACCTAATTTACCCAAATTTTTATAATAATGAACCGGGCTTGGCAATTTCATCAACTAAACCGATGCTAAAATCAAAGGAATAAGTACTCATTCATTTGAAATTTATGCTGGATATGACATGACTGCCGTCTCAGGTAATCAGTATGGGATATCTTAAAGGAAGCATCAACGAATTAATATGTCATGTCGTTGGCCAATAAAAATTGCGATAAGCGATAAATTAATAATAATAAAAAAATCATAATCAGCCGTATCTTAGTCTAAATATTGAATGTGATGATCAGTATTGAAAAAATTTTATTTTGTTGAGTTCATACAATATATGGTAGTTCAAAACATGTGGGAATGGTTACATCTTTATACAGTAAACCAAATCTCAACTCAAAATTATAAAATTGTGGGTTCTCTTGGCTAAAATTATATATATACATGTATGTATGTATAATTTGATCAGTTGTGAGTATATATTCTTGCAACTAAAAATTTTATTCAAATCCTATTTCCAATGCCGTTCTCTTTTGCACTCTAATGATTTAACTATTTCAGGATAAATTACAAATACATGTTCTTATATTTATTTGATAAGTATTTCTACCCTTAAGATCTTGAAGAAGAAGAAGAAGAAGAGGAAGAAGTTCTTTTAAGCTCTCCACGATCATTTTGCTTTGATTTTACGTAATTTTGTAGTTGGTTCTAAAAGCATGTTTTAAAAAAATTTAAAAGATTAGAGTAAAAATTTATTACAAAATAAAAATTATATAATAAACCCATATCAGGTAAAAATGAGAGAAAACGTATTTCCAATTCAAACATCAATCTTTCAAGAAATCATTTGTGATTTTTGTCGGGTTGTAATTTTCTAATCTAAGCATGATTTTTGCCTTCGATTTCCTTAACCAAGTTTTGCTTTTGCAATGTTTTACCAGGGTTGGCTAAGAGAAGAGAGGAAAACATGCGACGCGTTTATGTCGACTGAAACTCCCGGATGTTATTATGAATTTTCCTATGTACTACTGTCTGTGGAATAATAAGGTGATAACCCTTGAGATTTGTGCTGTTGGGTTTCACCTAGAACTGTTAAATTAAGTTGCTATCCAGCATCTTAAAATTGTGCTCTAGTGTTTTGTTTTGTGCTATGCCCTTGTGTAAAATAAACTGAGAAATGAAGGCTAATTTACTATTCTTGCTATAGTAATCTGTTTGGCAATTATGTTGCGAATGTATTTATTGGAAATAAGGATGCGTGTTTTTAGTAAATATATTTTTCGGTGGATTAGTCTTTCATTATAAATCACAAATGAATTTCTGGAAGTCATATTTCTAGTTTATGGAAATTATTTCAATTGTTGGTATGAATTCAGAATATGGTATCAAAATGGTTGCTAGGTGAAGACCTCTACTGTCCCATGGAAGTTATAGTGTGGTAAAGTTGGTAATAAGGACTAGCTCTATGGTTTATAATTTTTTCTTTTTCTTCACCGATTCTTAAATTGAAAAATGATTCATTGCTAATGATATTTAAATACATACTAATATGATATGTTGTTTGTAAAAACATATCATTTGAGTTTCCTTGTATTAGAATTTTATTAGTCCTTGTGATCTACTAATCCATTCACCAGGCATATTATAACTATTGAAAATTACCTCAAAATATTTATAAAATGAATGCAACGTTCACAATGGTTGAATAAATGGGACTAGTATTTGCGGTTATTAAAGTACTAAACATATTGGCCAAAAAAGAAAAGTACTAAACATAGATAAAACTTATTGTACTATGTTTAATTTTTTTTTGGCCAAAGTACTATATTTAATTTACAAAATAAGCTTAGTATTGTCTAAAACTTAAAATTTTTGTCCATTCCATTTGATGAAACAAAAATTTTAGAACATAATAATAAAGGAAATAATATTATTTTAAACAAAACTTCAAAATTAACAATAATACAACCAATATATCACTATTACTTGGTCTGCGACCACCATTATTACTATCGTTTAGGGGTGAACAGAAAAACTAACCGAATCAAACCAAACCCCAAATTAAACAAAACCAAACCAAATTTATGGTTTTTTACTAGTGGTTTAGGTTGGACTCCTCTAAGCAGATTATAGTTTGGTTAGGGGTAAATCCAAACCGTACTATTAATCCAAATCAAATCATTCCAAAAACCTTAAAATAAAAAATCTAAATCCAAAGAGTAAAAGCCTATCCCAAATAATTTTTTCATCCACATCCTCTCTTTGTCTTTACACTTTTATACACAATATAGATATACGATATAATATGCTTAGTATATTTGATTTGATTAATGCTTGCTTATTAGGCAAAATTCATCTATGGTTTTGGGTTTTTATGTGACCTATGTTAGTAAATGACAACGATCCTTTTTTTTTTTTTTCCTTTTAGAAAGTTAATGTTTGAGCTCAATTATAAGAATGCATAATAGGATAAGTTCATTAAGGATGTGTGTGAAAACAAACTACCATATGGGCTTAAGGGGTTGATTTGTGTTTGCTACCATCATTGTTTATTCAAATCTTGGAAATGAATTTTGGCAAACAAGACAACATTAGAAAAGAATAAATTTTGATCCCTTACTGTCATACCTTAAAAGGTACCCTAAACGTGTTATGTCACATGAAGACAAATTGAGGCTCCTAAACATCCATTTAAGAAGATATTCAAAAATATATTGGTGCAAAAAGTCACAAAAATGTCTAAAAAATAGAAGTCTATATGTAACACAAACATAAATAGAACGAAAGATTAGATAGCTGGTGCACAACCCCTAGCTGTTCTTGGAGGCATAATGAACAGAGCAAAGAAGAGAGAGAGAGGCAATGGGGAGAGCTAAAGAGAGATAGAGAGAAAGAAGATGAGAGAAATGGTAGGGTGGTGGTGGGGAGAGAGAAGGCATAAGGTAAAAAGAAAAAAGAGAGGAAGAATGAGAGTTAGAGAGAGGATTCTAGGGGGGTTTTAGAGAAAGAGAGAGAAAAGAAAGAAAGAAAAGAGAGAAATGACAAAAGAGAGAGAGAGAGAGAGGAACATATATATATATATGCATGGTGAAAATGAGTACTGGCGAGCCAATATTAAAAAGAAATCGAAATAAAAAGCTTACAGTCGGTTGATGGTCAGATCAAGCCCTTAATGGACCACTCATATACAAATCGACAAGCCGGCCTTGGTCCATTAGCAGCAAAATTGAGGCAATCGAAGCTCATGTCGAGCTTTGTATATGCATACCGGTGAGCTAGTGAAGGGGAGACCGGCAAGCTAATCCGTATCAAATATACAGTTGGCATAAAACATATTATTTCAAAAAGTAATTATATTATATATATATACATATGCGTGTATTATATTCAACAGTTTGTTTAGCCCAAAAACAAGTCTAGATCAACTTGGGTTCATGATATCTAGCACTCATCATTTTTTATCATGTCTAATTCTCTTCGTAAAGTGCAAAAATGATCTTCAATCAAGGGTTTTCTAAAAATATTGGCAATCTAGTTGTTTGTATTAACAAATTCCAAGCTAATATCTCTATTTAGAACATGATTTCTAATGACATGATGTCTAATTTTGATATGCTTGGTCCTTGAGTGTTGGATTAGATTTTTAGTTAAATTTATGGCACCCGTGTTATCATAACGAATTGGAACATTTTCATATTTTAAACCATAATCAAGCAAAGCTTGTTTTATCTATAAAACTTATGCATAACAGCTATCAATAGCTATATACTTAACTTAGCCAATTGAAAATGCAATCAAATTTTGCTTCTTTGAGTGCCAAGATATAAGAGAATTTCTAAGAAAGTGGCATGTACTACTTGTGTTTTTCGATCTACTTTGCACCTGACAAAGTCAGCATTGAAGTATCCAACTAAATCAAAAGAGGTATACTTTAGATATCACAAGCCAATTTCAATAGTTCTTGCAAGATACTTGAATATGTGTTTTATTGCATTCATCAAGAACGGTTGATTTTCAACTGTCTCTAAAGGTGACGTTCACTTGATCTTTCAAGTTTAAAGATGTGAATTGGGATGCGTCTCTAGTCATATATCTAGAGCTGTTACTGTCTAAGTGCCATTTGTTACTCCTACTTGAAGATCCCTATAAAATATAGTATTACTTCTTTGGTACCCATTTGAGTTTGGATCCTTTTTGATTAGGTGGAATAAAGATTTTTCTTTTAGGAACCTAAATCAGCTTTTTTTTTTTATATGATATAAATGCATGGTTTTTCTTATTACACAATTTGTGCAATATGATCAGTTCTACCACAGTAGTTGCATGTCTCATGTGTTGCTTTTATAAAATGAGTTTTGTTGGACTTGCAACCACCTTTTCTACTATAGTCAATTTCATATTTATTTGAATCACACTTTTGATTTCCAAGAACCGTGTTCAAATTCTTTTTACCATTGTGGATTTGGTTATAGTTGCTTTTGAATAATCTAAGCGAGCTTTTAGCAAGATGTTTTCATTTTTAAGTTTTTCTAGCTCCTTTAGAATTTTATCATTACCACTACTTGCACACACAACATTATTATTTTTTGATGTTTTAATTTCAATAGCCAACAAATCATTTTCAATTGTTAATTTTTCATTAATTTCCCTTAAATCATCATTTTTGCCTTTTAACTTCTTATACTTATTATTCATCTTTTCATTTTCTAGTTTCAAAATATTTATTTCATCATGCAGCTTATCATTTTCTATTTTAATCTCTTTATGCTTAATTTGAAATTTATCTAACTATTCTCCTCGTTCCATCATTAGAGTTTTAAGTATACTGTTCTTTTTCTCTACTTTTACTAATTTACAACATATTTTATTATGCATAGCATACAACTCATCAAAAGAAGGAGAAGATGGAGAACTTATCTCATCATCTAGTGCCATGAAGTACATATTCTCATCAGTCACTTAAGTAATTATCACTTCAAGTGGCTATGAGTACTTCCTTTATGAGTCCTTTTTGATGCCTTCTTGAGGAGTGGATAATATTGCTGGATGTGTCTTAATTTGTTGCATTTGAAGCAAGTTATCACATCTTTCTTTGTGTATCTTAATGAGCTTCTATTAGCATCCACTCTCTTTGTCTTATTAGTGGGCCTGATGAACTTCTTAAGCTTTTTGGCCATTAAGACAATTTCTTCATTATTATCATAATCGTTGGAATCATGATTTATAGCTTTTAGAGCAATAGCCCTTTTGTTTAATTCATATCCTTCCTTCTTAATGAGTTCATGTGATTTGACTGCTCCAAGGAGTTCTTCTTTGCTCGTAGCACTTAAATCTTATGCTTCTTCTATGGCTATTCATTTTACTTCCTAATCCATGAGTAGTGACCTAAGAAGTTTAGAATTTATTTTCAAGTTAGTGAAGGTTTTCCCAAGTACACTCAAAGGATTTATAGTGTTGATGAATCTATTATACATCTCATCTATAGATTCATTTGGAAGCATTATGAAATTTTCAAGCTGTCTACATAAAAGACTTATTTTGTATCTTTGACGTTAGAAGTCCCTTCATAAGTCTTTTCCAATTTATCCCATATTTCTTTAGTTGATTTGCATGTATAAATTCTATTAAAATCACTTTCGTTTAGTCTATAATGCAATATATTCATAGCTATTTTATTTAAATCTAATATTTTCCAATCTTCTTCATTATAATCTTTTTCTTCTTTTCCTTTTTTTCTTTCTATAGTTAAGGGTCCATTTTCTATGACATTTCATATTAATCCATTTTGAGCTTTTAGAAAAATTTTCATTGTACACTTCCAATATAGGTAGTTACCCTTACTTAGAAGTAGTTGTCTGTTGATAGTTTGTCTTCTAGAAATTCTAGTGGATTTGATGCCATGATATTTACTCTATATGTAATTAAGCACAGAAAAATAGAGACGAGACTTGATACCAAATGAAATCTCACTAAAGAATACTCAAGATAGAGGGAGAGAGGAGGGAGGTGAATCGAGTATTTGACCTAAAATGCACAAACAATTCATTTTTAAGAAATAAATGAAATCTAACTTTACTAGCAATAGATAAAACAATAACAAATTATGACATGAAATATGAAAGAGACATGGATAAAAAATTTGGCTCTAAATTTAATGTGGAGTTCGGCCTGCTCCCTATTCTCTATAATCCACTATTGCCTCCAATCAAGGGCTTTACAACCACTTTATTGATCACTAATAAATACATGCTCAAGCTGAGCAATACACAAGTCACAACACTTCAGAAATAAAAAATTTCCTTCACTTTCTAGATGCTTTTTTTATAGATTACAAGTATAAGAACAGAGTATTGGAATGATATTCTCTCTCTTACTTAGAAATTTACAAATAATAAACAAAGAACATCTGGCCAAAAAAAAAAAAAAAAAAAAAGAGAACATAATTTAAGATAGAGAACTTCATTTGTTTGTTTGCAAGTGAAGGCTCTCGAAAGTTCCAAAAAATTTATCTAAATCTCTAAGGTAAAGTTATTTATAGTCTTCAAAATCTTAAATGTCTATTGGAGATAATGTCTGATAGACAACAATAATTAATATGCGTAATGGTCGAATTAATTGGCCACCGACTCACTAGTCCAAGGATCTCATATGTTACGTCTTAAATTTTCTTCTTTGTGCTTTATCGCATCTTGTTTTAAGCCTCGACTAGCTTTGTCCTTTGATTCATTGGACCAGCTCGTCGATGTTTTGCCTGCAATCATAAAAACAAAACATACACACAACATACATTTATATATATATATATAATATATTATATGATAAATCAAATTTATTCCTATTTTATGAATGCCAAAATGGACTTTTATTAGTCATTTTATTGATAAATATTATAAATTTGACACTTAAAAATTAATTTATGCTTTCAGGTCTTTAAAGGAGTTATTTTATAAAAAGAAAGCAAAACGGGTCAAAAATATAAAGTTTGGAGACAAAAAGTGGTCAACACAACAAAGACAGGCCATGTCTATCAACCATGTCAATCTAGAAATTTCACTTTGCAAAGGACACGACCATGACATGACTTGTCGTTGGGTATGTCGTTTCCAAAGATAAGCTACAGCTTGTTACGTGACCTTGGTACAAGCCATGTCCCAGTCGTGTCAATGAAGAGAAAAAGTTCACAACAAGGGACACGATTCTAGGACAAGTGATGTCCCACTCGCGTCAGTTTTCACGTTAAAGAAAATTGCCAGACATTCTCAGTGACACGACTTGTCCCCAAACATGTGAATTTAACAGTGCGTTACTTAATGTGAAATGACTTTTTAATTAAATAGCAACCTCCTATTTATTAAATTAACATCTATCAGGGATTAAAGAGGTATTACTTTGGAAAGCCAAGAGACCCGTAACTTTCGTAACTTCTCGTTTTTCCCATAATGAGCATTCAATTTCACTTACATGAAGATTATTATAAAAGAAGAATGAAGGGAAGAATCAAGAGAAGAGGCAAGAGAGAAAAAGTTAAAACAGAAAATTACAAAGAGTTCTTGAGCTAAAGATTCATGAGAAAAACAATAAGTTAAGATTATCTTGGATTGAAGATCCACAAAATTAAGCTTCATTTTCTAGGTATATCATGAATTCTAGTTTGTATTTTGGATTTGATGTATTCTCATTAATAACTATGGAAGAGTAATTTTTATTTAGATTTGGGTTTTGTTGAACTCTAATTTTATCTTGTGATGAGGATTTGGGCTTAATGAAAGATTGATGTTCTTTTCGTTCAATTACATGTTCTTTAACTATTTCTTAAGTTTGTATATCCGAAATGCAAATTTATTTTTGATTTTCATTTAAGCTAATTGAAAAATTGCTTTTATGAATAGATCTATGCAATTGATGAGATTTGTTTGTAATTCTAAACATATAATAGCAAGAATTTCTGTGTATGATTTTTCAATTGAGTACATGTTCATAAAGCAGGCTTAGGTTGCTATTGATTGAGGAGAAATCCTAATTGATGAACCTAGGTTTAGATAAATTGATAGATTTGAAAGAATTATCACTTTGCTTGAGAAACTCAACAGCTTAAGAACTAAATCAAATCTATAATTTCTAAGGATTCACATGATAAATTAGATGAAGACAAAAACTAGATTGTTTGTTTTAATTGAATCTTGCTTGTTGTTAGTGCTAGTGTGTATTTGTTTCTCCCAGTAAAATAAATATAGTTAACAGTATAATAATAATAGAAAATTATCAAAATTGCTAGTTAGATAGTAGAATAAGAGTTATTACTACTAGTTGCTTATTCCCTGTAGATGACCCCGATTTTAGCGCTATATTACGTTTTCGATAGGTATACTGCCTATTGCCATTATAGTGAATTAAAAACGGGCCATCATAAATTTAAAATTATGCTTGAAGGCAACACATCAATATATATTCTCATAATAATTCTTTAATATTATCAAGGTGAAGTGTGTGTTGAATGTGTATGTTCAATGAGGATTTTGATGAGACAATATAATGCACAATTAACTATTCAATTACATTAAACTATACTTAATAAGTCGGATTTATGTTTTTTTTTTGTTATGTGTCCATGTGAAGTTTCTGCAGGTTTTTAGCAGGTACAAATAAGTGATGAACAATACTTATCTAAGTTCAAGGCGAGACAAAGTCAAGACCAAAGTTTAATAAGTTCAAAAGTCCACAATCAGTGTTTGAGGGGTTAATAGGACCATTAGTGAGGTTACGACAAGTTCAAGCTTTGAACTCAACTAAGTAAAAAATGAAGAAGAAAGTAGTTGAGGGAAGTGTCAAAGGCTCGACAAGTCACAAACAGAAGACTCGACAAAGAAAAAGAAAGAAAAACTTGGTTGAGGGCAACAATAGGGTCCAACATGTTGACGTACAACAAGTCTTTAAAGCGTAACAAGTCTTTGAGGCGCGATAACTTAAAATGAAGAATCGATGAAATGCATGTGATCGAAGGCTGTTAAGGGCAAATTTGAGGCATGACACCTTTAAGGCATGAAAAGCATTGAAGCTTGTTCTCTTAAAGACATTATCTCTAATGGACATTTGAATCAAATGGATATAAATACTCCATCCTTAGAGATTAACAGTGGTGAGAAGTGGTGAAAATTAGCAAGTGCCTTTATTTATGATCAAACAAACATTATATATCTTGTTCTCTTGTACATTAATATTTGTAAATATTTTTATAGAAAGAGAAAAACACTCCAGTGCTCTATTCTTATTATTTGCTATCTATCTAAGAGCATTCTAAAGAAAGAAATGAAATAGTTTATTTCCTAAAAGCTGTAAATTGTTGTATTGCTCAACTTGAGCATATATTTGTGATAAATAAAAGTAGTGGTGAAGACCTCGATTTAAGGTATTAATGGACCGTAGAGAGTGGGGAGTGGGCTGAACTCCACATTAAAATCTTGACTAAAATTTCTCTATCTTTGTCTCTTTTACTTTCATATTATTTATCTTTGCTATATCCACTACTGCTAAGTTTAATTTGATCTTTTTGCATTAAAATCAATCTGTTTGAATTTTTGGGTAAATACTCAATTTAACTCCCTCCCCCTTCCCTCCTTCCTCCTTCCTTCTCTTGAGTATTTCTAATGCATTTTCAATTGGTACCAGAGCCAGTCTTTATTGTTTCTATGCTTAATTGCATAATAGAACAAAGATAATGGCATCTAATACGCTAAGGTTTCTAGAGAGGCAAGCTATAAATAGACCTCCACTTCTAAATGGGGGTAACTACCCTTATTAGAAGTACAGGATGAAAATTTTTCTTAAAGCCTGAAATAGATTAATTTGGGATGTTGTAGAAATTGAGCCATTTAAAATTGAAGGAAAAGATGAAAAGGATTACATTGATGAAGATTGGAAAAAATTAGATTTAAATGAAATTGCCATGAATATCTTGCATTGTGGTTTAAATGAAAGTGATTTAAACAGAATATGCACATGTAATTCTACTAAAGATATATGGGATGAACTAGAAAAGACTAATGAAGGAACCTGTAGAGTTAAAGACACAAAAATAAGTCTTTTATGTGGTCAGTTTAAAAATTTCAAAATGCTTCCTGATGAATCAATAGGTGAAATATATAATAGATTCATTAACATCATAAACTCCTTAAGTGTACGCAGGAATAATTTTCTAATTTGGAAATAAATTCTAAATTTCTCAATTACTACCAAAGGACTGGAAAGCAAAGAGAACAACAATAGAAGAAGCTTGAGACTTGAATGCTATAACTAAGGAAGAACTTCTTGGGGTACTCAAAACCCATGAGCTCATTCAAAACCAAGGAAAGGAATCTAAAAAAAGCGATTGCCTTGAAAGCCATAAGGCAAGATTCCAACGATGATGATGAAGAAGAAAAGGGGGAACTTGTCTTGATGGCCAAGAAGCTCAAGAAATACATGAGGCCAGGCTTCAAATCAAAGAGAGAGGACAGTAATAGTAGCTTATTAAGAAACAAAAAGGAGGATGTGATGAGCTTTTACAAGTGTTACAAACCAAAACACATCTAGTAGTACTATCCACTGCTCAAGAAGAGATCAAAAGAGAAAAATAAAAGAGCTTATGTAGCAACATGGAGTGATGAAGACTTATCAGATTCAGATGATGAGAATGTATGCTTCATGGCTCTAGATGATGAGTTAACTCCCCCCTCCCCCCTTCTTATGCTGAATTATTTGCCATTTATAATAAAGTATGTTGTAAGCTAGATAAAGTAGAGAAAAAGAACAACATGCTTAAATCTGTAATAATAGAAGTAGGAGAAGAGATAGAAAATTTTCACACCAACCATGAAGAAATTGAATATGAAAATGAAAGGATGCTTGAAGAAATAAATAGTTTAAAATTAGAAAATAACAAAATGGAAAATAAATATAAGAAATTGAAAAACAAAAATAATGAATTAAAGGAAATTAACGAGAAATTAATAATTGAAAATGATTTGATGGAGATTGAGGTCAAAACGTAAATAATAATGATAATGTTGCGTATGCTAGCTGTAGTAAAATTCAAAAATAGCTAGAGAATTTAAAAAATGAAATAATTTGCTAAAAGCTAGTTTAAATGATTCAAAGACAGCTATAGCTAAGTTTACAAATAGAAAAAATAATTTAAACACACTTCTTGGGAATCAAATGTGTGATTCAAATAAACATGGAATTGGCTATGGGGAAAGTGGTTGCAAGTCCCATAAAACACATTTTGTAAAATCTACACGTGGGACATGTAACTACTGTAGCAAATTTGGCCACATTGCACACAATTATGCAATAAGAAAAACAATGCACTTGAATCATCAAAGCTAGCTAGTTTGGGTTCTTAAGAAAGAGATTCTTGTACCGCATAACCAAAAAAGACCTAAACTCAAATGGGTACCAAAGAAATAATATTCTATTTTATGGGGATCTTCAAGTAAGAACGACAAATGGTACTTGGACAGCTGTTGCTTTAGGCACATGATTAGAGATGCATCCAAGTTCATATTGCTAGACTTGAAACATTAAGGGAGTGTTACATTTAGGAATAATCGAAAATCAACCATTCTTAGTGAATCTAACATTCTCATAAACAAAGATTTAATTATTAAAAATGTGCTACTTGTTGATGATTTGAAACATAATCTGCTTAGTGTTAGTCAATTATGTGACAATGGCTTTAAAGTAACATTTCTTGCTAATGGATGCTTTATTGAAAGAATTGACAATAACCAAGTTCATGTTGAAGGGTATAAACAAAGAAGTCGACTTGGTGAGTCACACACTCTTCATCATCGAGCTTAAGCGGTAGAGTGATTATCCTATGAGGTCATATTAGTATATTGTCAAACCCATAAAGCTCATGGTCATAGTCTTTTAACTTGGGTCTGAATTCATGTTTCATTTGCTCGTAGGCATGGTTGAAAAGAATGTTTGTACTGCTACCGATGTCAATTATCACTCTCTTGACCTTCCAACTTGCTATTCAAGCTAAGACAACCAAATCATCTTAGTGGGCGGTTTAAACCTTATTAAAGTCCTTATTTGAGAAAGAAATCATCATGTCAACCTTAGCTCTTTTGGGCTCTAGGTTCATTACTTATGCTACGCCAACGGAGCTTGAATAAGGCCTCAGTGTCGTTCGAGCCAACGTTAATGGTCCTCTTATGATTGTGTTGATTTCACTATGGCACTCCCTGGTAAGTTAGAGTCTATCCTGTTAGGCTTAGTTCTCATTCTCATGGTTGTTTCTTATGCTTTCCGTCTTCTTTTTTTTTTTTTTTTGTGTAGGTGGATAAGGCTTAGCAGCATTGTGGTTGACAAACTGCTTTAGCCAACCTCACTGTATGTTGTTTTCGATTGCACTTTTCAACTACCAACAATTCTTTGTATCCTATTCATGATCACGGTGATACTTGCATGATTCTTTAGAGTCTTTTCTTTTGAAGTTAGGTTTCATAGGTGGCAGTGCTGGTAATAATCTTTGGTTCCTTACTTTAAGTAATACATGGTAGACAGGCATTGTCAATGGGTTAACTCGTCATACATCGGGAAGAGCTTCATTTTGTCGTTATCATTCTAACTCATGTTGAAGTTATTTTGGTGGTTGAAGTTGTGGTGGTCCCTTGGTTGCTACTTATATTTTGACTTCGGTCTCCTTCCTAGCATTTCTAGTGTACTTCTATCAGATATACTATTTTGCTTTCTTTCTTACTTGTTCCAGTGTTGTGAGCTAGCACTTTGAGATGGAATCAAAGAAGGGGCTATTTACAATAACTCCTTGATTGATAGCCCCTAGGGCTACCCCTTGGTTGAGGTTAGGGACTTCGAGGCAAGCTTTGTTGAACCTCGTGAGGTAGTCTGTTAGGGATTTGTTAGGCCTTTGTCGTATATAAAGGTACGGGGCATTCTTTTCCAGTGGCTTACTAGCCATAAAGTGCACTATGAAGAGGTTGTTGAGCTAGTTGAATGAACTAATCGTGTTCAGTGCAAGCTTGTTGAACCATATCTAGGTTGCACCTTGGAAGGTTGTTGGGAAGGTCATACACCATATGGCATCTAAGAAGTTGTAGATTGCCATGGTGTACTGGGACTGGGTGATGTGATCCTTTAACTTGGAGGTTTTGTGGTACCACTTCAAGTTAGGGAGCCAAACTTTAGTAGGGAGTACCTCCAACTGGATCTCAACAACAAAAGGGGGGTTTTATCGAGGATTGTTTACTGTAAACCCATTCCCAAAGCTCTCTTTCATTGTTAAGAGTCTCCTCATCATGTCTTTGATTTCTTCAGGAGCTCATTCCTTCTCCAAGCTCGTGGAGCTACTATGGCAAATAAGGTCAGTGCTTTGTCCTTAGGAGCTCTCTTCAGGCAGAAGTCCGCATAATCTTTCCTCAAATGCCTCCCATGGTCCATGGAAGTCCACTAAAGTATTGGGGTTCTTGATGTTGTTTCATTAAGTTTGAAGTGCCTCTTATAAGGCTGTGAAAGATAGAAGGTCTCCGATATGCATTTTGAGTTTGTCTCGAGTTATGGGATAAGGTCTTAGTGTGGATGCTAGTGTAAGATGTAGCTATGGTATGGTGATGACATCCTCTAGGTGATGTGGGGTCATGTCTATATGGTGAAAAAGTTAGAGAATCACTGTATTACGTACTAGAGGCATGCTCCTCCAAATGTAGGACCTTTAACCCCTTCAGTTCCGTGATTATGGCTTAAAGCACGACATTGGTGCACTCATTCTTAGTGTTTTGATTGGCAAGTTGTTTGCACAAGGTTTCGAGTTCCAAAGTGTGTTTGGGTCTATAGACTCAACATGGTTATTTGTTGGAAGTTCTTGGTGTGGGTTGTCTGCCATTATGGCATCCATCAATGGTGCCACAAGTTGTGTGGGAACTAAATTGAGTAGGTTCTTACTCCTTCGAAGCTTAAGTGTTGCTACAATTAGGTGATTTTTTGTAGATAGTATATTATGGGTTTTTAACTGTGTTTTTTCTTTTGGGTTTTATCATATGTCATTTCCTATTAAATAGCACCAAAGCATATGTTGTGTAGGTATCATTTTTGTCAGTGGAGATTTGGTACCTGCACACACACCAGATAAGGTTAGTGGTACGCCGCGAGGGGGGAGGCGGCGATGCACGACCGCTTTGATACTTAACTCAGTTCGTGGGTTCCTAAGAGATAAAACAATGGTAAGATAAGAAAACCAATAACACTTCTACCCCTCCCCATAAACGGAAGGGCTTTTTATATGGTATATGATCATACCAGAGTGGGGCCACCAAATCTTTTTTTGTTAGGGTCAACCTTCATTTGATAGCTGACTTGGTACTTGATGTGAAATCCTGCGTGGTACCTGTCGCGACCCTATAGGGGCCTGTAGGATGGCCCTAAATCGCCATATCACGTGTGCACCTGCAACGTGAGGATCGCCTTGCAAGTAAGAGTTTACAAGACTCTAATTAATTATCCTCTCATTGTATTATACATATATAAATTTATTATGAAAATAATTTATTGAATATCGAAACTTCCACAGATCACAAGACCGCAGAGAATTAGATATCCTACCAAACGACAAGATAAGGTAAACCTAGGTTTAACACAAAATATAAACTAGGTTTAACTAAGAAAGAACACTACATTTTAAGTTTTTATCTCTTAACTAGGTTTTATTCCTCTAAATTTACAATCATCTACCTATCATGCGAAGCTTGATCCTTGGTTCGCTCTGCATTCAAATCCTATCCCATCCATGCATTCAACTTACCTGCAAAAGCAAACTGTTGGGGAGTCAGCTACAACTAGCTGAGTGAAGTATACCCTCGCTCCATACCGTTCAAGCAAAAGCAAACAAGTTATTAAACAAGCATATGCAATGCAGACAAGCAAATGAACAAATATATATGGCCAACCGGTAACCATATATATATATTCGGATTTACGCCCTCCGAATCGGGGTTGGGGTACATCCACACATCAGCACCCGGACCGCTAATACTTCGGGAATCAAATTTATTCAAGGAGTTTTTCATATATAGAAAATAATATACATATAACAATATCCCATTGAAGCAAGATATCCTTAACAATGACTCGGCGCGATCCTAAGAGGTGGGCCGTCTCCCCAAGATGACTTAGTTCCCATTCCCTAGAACAAGGCCCATGGTACACACTAGGCATATACCACTTCGGTCCTCCATGTTCACCGTCCTTACGGGACAGTGTGGCCTATCTGAGTCAAAGTGCAGTGGTGACAGCCTTCTACATGCAATCGTGCAATGCATGATCAATATTATAATTATCATGCCAATAGTCATTAAGTCCATTTATTTGGCGAACAGGCAATTATCAAACACTCGCAAAGATCAAAATGATTAAACAACACTCAATACTTAACGTTCAGAATAATGTATAGTATTTTCAACACAGATAACAAACACAAGCAACCACAAGTATAAATTTCCCAACCCTATACTTGAATCATTTAATTTATATTATCAAAATATCATACTCTAAATCTACAAGCACAAGCAGATATGAAGGTCATTGGAATATACTCACTTGTTTATCCTTGCTTAATGGTCGTAGAAGTCTACAAGAACACTTGAAGACAGATCTGTATCCCCTGAGAATCGAGATAACAGATACCCCATTACTACACTCTTATTCATATAAAGAAACCTATTGTGTCTTTGTATCTTAAACTTGAGTTTTAGCACTTCTTAATCTAACCTTAACACATAATTAGTCATTTTGAGGCTTGTAAAGGCTACAGTTCGTAAGTTAAACTATAAAGTTCGTATAATCTTAGTTTTCTTAAGAGAAGTATTTTAAATGTTTTCAAATATCGAGTTAAATCACGAAATCTTAAATTGGACATATTATATTCGTTTTGACTTAGATTTTAGCATATGAGTAGTCATTAGAAAACTTATCGAATGTAGTTTTTTTAATTATCAGGTTAAATAATCATTTTGTATATTTGTCCTATGTTACTTTAGGGGCTCGAAAGGTATCGTAATGATGCCTAGGTTTCTTATTTTGTATTCTTAATTATTATTTCAAGTTCAATTCCTTGTAAATGTTTATTTCATAAAGTATTAGTGATTATACTTAATTTAAGTCCATTACTCAACTTTTTAGTTAAAGTATACATATTTATACTTATTTTCATTTTGATTGTCTTAATCTTATTTTAAGTATGTAACTTTAGTTAATTTGATTATATCAACTAATATTTATGATTTTCATTAATTTATACTTTATATCCTTATAGTCTTATAAGCGTTTAATTTTATACTTAGAGTTACGGAATTCTTGGTTAAGTTTAATTTTTCAATTACAATTTATATTATCTCGATTTTCTAATTTGTAATTGAATTACTTAAATTTTATTCTAGGAATCTTATTCTTTTATATGTGTTGAAATCTTCATATGTCTATATAGGTTTGTTGTTGAGTATATCTAATAGATTTAAAGCTAAATATCTTTTATCTATATAATACTTAAATCTTATCAAGTTTATCTATTAATATCCTATTTCTGCGTATGATATGAAACTCATATTTGTATATAGGGTAATATATTAAAGTTTAATTATATATATATAGTCTTTTTATTGATCAAATGATCAAATATGTTACATTTATCAAATTCAGGTAAAATTTTCTTATAGGGCTAAAACTTTTATAATAGGGTTCTACAGTTTTCTAAGCTTTTATTTTCCTCCTTAATTCCATTTCTACTCATGAGTATATATTGTGTATACTTTAAATTATTTAAACTTGTCATAGAACATCTCTACTCTTTTTAAATGTCAGAACTACGCTATAGGTTTACTTTACTTAATTCTAATTATTTCTTTAGTTAAGTTTTACTTCATAAAATATAACTAGTGTTTATATGAGTTAAGAATATTTTTGTTTTAGTATTTTCGATATTAAAATCTTAGTTTGAGTCTTATTTATGTAAATTATACCAAATATCTAGTTTTAACGGTTACATCTCAATCCTAGCGATTTATTTTTAAATCATCATTTGTTAACTGATATACTTTAAAGATCTAATAATTCAATTCTAAACCACTAGTTATTGTCTTTGAATTATATTTATCAAGATATTACTCGTTTTGGAAAATTACTATTGATTTTCCAGGAGGTCACCTATCCTAGGTCATGAGCACACTTAACTTTTAGTGTTTTGAGAATTTTTCTGTATTATATTACATATATCTCTATAGTTAAGGTTCTATATTTTTCTTACATTGTTTTCAAGTTGAAAACTAAATTCTAAAATCTACAGAATCGGATAGATTTAGGTTTTTCACCTACACGATTAGAATTTCCAGATCTGATAGGAGAAATTAGGGTTTTAGTCTATATAGGATTGAAATATTATAACTTTCATGTTTGTGAAATCAAAATTTTAATTTGGGCTTTAGATTAGAAGATTTTGATCAGTTATTGATCCTATCGGGTATATTTCAACTCTAGCGATTTAACTCTAAATTTCTATTTACTAATAAATAGACTCTAAATATTAATTATCTAAAATTATAACCAATTTTCTATCATCTAGCGTTTTTATTTATCAATTTATTATCAAATTGATAAGCGAAATGTAATATCAACTAGTCTAAATACATATACTCAGCATGGCATAATTTTATATTATTATCGTTATATATGCATATAAATATGTATATTTATAATAAAAACTAATATTAAAACTCCTAATATTATGAAAACTTCTACGTACCGGATCATAATAGTAAAATTTTAGAGTGATCGAAACCTAATTTGTGTGGTCTTGAATTGAAGAACGTATCGCCACGATCACAACACCACTTTCGGAATTAGAATCAGTTATCATATGTGAAAAGTACGAGCTTTTAAAGATCGAAAGAGCTTCTAGATTCTTTTTCTATTATTTTATTATTTCTTTTTCTTTTTCTTTTTTTCTTCTTGGTTTATTTTCTTTTTCTTTTTTTTTCCCTTCTCCTGCGAAAAGATTTGATTTTGTTTTTTTTTTTTGTCTTCATTTGAAGACAGAGAGGGAGAGAGAATACGGAGACAGAAAGAGAAAACAGAAAGAGAGAGAGAGAATAGAAAAAATGAGAAAGAGAGAGAGAGAATTGGAAATTTATAGGAAAAATTTGCATGGCCAGCAAGCTGGAAATTGGGAGGAGATTTTAATTTTTTGGGTTTTAATTAATACGTATAATAAATACTTATTGGTCATTATTTTTAGATGAAAATTTACGTACCTACTATATTAAATATTCTAAACACTATGGTATACTTAAATTTTTGAATTTAAGATTTTTATTTTACAACTTTAATATATATTTTCGTAAATTATAATTTATCCTTTAAGGATTTAAATTATTAGTGTTTTGGTATTTTATGACTTGTTAATAATTTATTGTCTTTAATTTGACTTTATTTATATTCTACTATTATAAATTTATAATATTTATCTTTTGTTTGTACCTTTTGAATTTTTTTGGGATCCAATTTATTATTTTATTTATCTTTATTGGTTTTTAGTTTATATATTAATCATATTATTATTGTTATGTCTTATGGAAAATTTTTCTTTGATATAGGTATAATTTATACTTATATTTTTATTTTAATTAAGTCTTTTATTGTCCATATTGGTAATTACCAATATTTAAATTCAAGAAAAGCGGGGATAGTTTTTTGGACATTTTCTAAAATTTCTACCAGACATTATTATCTATTTAACAATTATCAAAAATTAAATAGACGTATAATTCAGGATGTTATAGTACCTAAGGTGGAGAAGCTTGGACTGCATGGTGTGTGGTCAAGCCATTTATATCTCCTCGATCCTAAGGTGTGATGTGAGTATTTTAATAGATCTTATGCCTAGGCAAGCTTATGGAGGTTGCTTGTTTGGAAGGCTTAGTTTCATGTAGGTAGCTCCAACCATAAGCTCGGGCATTACTTAGTGACCTCTTCAGATTTAGTTTCGTAGTGTTATCTGGAGTGAGATGTTCCGAGGCTATTAGCATCTTGGGCTTTAGACACATGTACGATGGCGGTGGGCCGAGTTGGCTGTGACCTATATTTCATTGTCAACACATATAATTTGATTGTTGAACAAAAATTCTATCTTCTAAATGATCGATTTATAAACCAATATAGAATTTTATCTTTTCAAGATCTTTTGTTTTGTTATCTTTTTCCAAATAATCAATTGCTTTTGGAAGCTCTTTAAGAGTTCCAATAACATTTAAATTATCCACGTAAATAGTAATTATAGCTAATTTAGATCTAAACCTCTTTATAAAAATACATGGATAAATTGGATAATTTTTATAAAAAATATTCACTAAGATGAATATACCACAGGCATCCAGACTATTTTAATCCATATAGAGATTTTTATAACTTAACTGAATAAATTTATCGAGAAATTACATTGTATTTTTTTAGAATTTTAAATCTTTAAGGGATTTTCACATCGATATCATTATCAAATAATTTATATATATAAGTTAGGATACAACCATTAATGCTTATAAAGTCTTTGATATACTGTGAACTACAATGTGGATAAGATATTGCATTCACCATAAGAGGGAAAGTTTGTTTGTTGAACGGTCTTTATAATCTAAACATAGAATTGAAAGGTAGAAACATAAGTTTTTATGAACTATTTAAAATGACATTGTAAAACAATAGATATGCTTATGACAATTATAAAAAAACTTGAAATATGTAATGTATATTAAAAAAAATAAAGAAAGAAAGTTCATGATAACTCTTAATCCACATTATAACATGCAAAAAAAAAAAAAAAAAAGATAGGTAGAATTGAAAGTATTTTTTTTCTTGCTTTTTTAAAGAGTTATAAATTGACAAAGAATCAACACTTTCAACTTATCTGAAGTTTTTAAATAATATATAAAATAAAAAATTCTTCCTATAAACTCTGCAATTAAACATCGGAGTTAAATGAAGGCTATGAATATCAAACAAAGAAGGAGGGAGGCGGGGGATAGAATAAAAGAAAAAATTGAAATATGATAAGAAAGATTTAGTATCGTAATAATTAATGAGCTTATAAAAGTATAATTCTATTTGTCATATTTTATCCTATTTGATTCAAATAGATAGAAAATTGATTAAAAGAGTAATATTCTACATAATTTACATGTAACCAAGTTAAATTGTAAGATTCTACAAAAAAACCAAATTTGTGCACGAATTAGCATGGAAAAGCCTCCTAAAATCATAAACTCATATAATCGTACGAGTGAAATCACTATTTTGACAACTATGCAAGAGAGTATATTTCCACGTAATCAATTCTATGTCTTTTAGAAAAACCTTATGCAACATGTCATGCTTTGTATCTCATCACTTCAATTTTTTCATTTATTTTTTTTACACCAATACACATTTAATCCTATTGATTTCACGCCTACAAGTGTTGAAAATATTGCTCTAAAAATTTTATGTTGTTCAATAGAATTCAATTCTGGTTGTATTACACCTTTCCATTCTTATCAACCAGGTCTAGTTCAACATTCTCAAATTTACTATGGCTCATAATCTATATTTTCGTTCATAATATTTAACCTCGTCTTATTGAACTTTCCCAATCATCAAAATAGAATCTTCACCTCTGGCTGTGTTAAGCACACCTGGGACGAAGTTGATGCTAATATTTATCCATGGTTGTAATGGTATGTGAAATAGCATATAAATTTCAAATGCTTCCATTCTGCTTTTTGATTTACTAACACCTTTCTCCCTTACTTTATTGCACATTAAATATATAATTTGATTTAATAACTTTTTTTTATAATTAATGTTATTAAAATGCACATGAATTATTGAATAGCTAAAATCGAGATTTTACCTATATGATTCTATCAATTTATGATTTTAACCGGCCCTTTTGAGATGACCCGTGCATACAATCATTTTTTTGCAAAATCTTATAATTTTAATAGAGTCTGCAATTAAACTCGATAGAATCTTATGATTTTAGCTTATTTTACTTATTTGAGTAAAATAAGCTAAACTTATATAAAAAAAAATCGTACACAAACTCATCAAGTATTAGAAAGAATATATCTTTCTTATTGAATTTCAATTTTTTTTTTCACACTCTCTTCTATCCCTTTCTCTCTCTCCCACTTAAGTCCTCGTTTTACAATTAAAGAATTAATTGAAGTTCGATAATTGTTATAAAGTTTATAATAAACTTATTTATTTCGTTATATAATTAAGAATTTATGATGATTTGAAAAGTTTGATTTTCCTTCAATTTCTAATTTCTGTCAAACAAAATTATAGTAAAAGAACTTAATTTTTACTCTTCTCGCTCATTTTTATATGTATATAAATATATATGCTATGTTGTGGGTTAAGTGTTATTATTAAAAAGAAAACTTAATTTCTTTATTTTCTAAAATCTATTATGTATTTCAAGTTTTTTATTACTTCTATAAGCATACATATAGTTTTCCAAAGCTATATAGTATAGGTTATAGGAACTTATATTCCTATGTTTTAATTTTATATTTTGATTCTATAGACCCTCTAACGATTCTATATAGAGTCACAAGTTTAACAACCTTGATCGTATGTAGATATATTTTATGATCTATTTGTTCTGAAAGCAATCATATTGCACATTAATTATATAACTTGATTTAGTAACATTATTTTTTTTACATACAATGTTATGAAAATGAACAGGCATTATCGAATAGATATGTTATCTATATATATTATGATTTATTTTCATTGAAAGTAAAATTTACATAGATAATAAATCTATATTTTTATCAATAATTAATTTTCAAGTGATGTATATACCATTTCTTATGAAATGTATTAAATACTCTTAATTATTATTTGAATGATTTTTTTCGAAAAGTTTTTTTAAAAAATCATACTCAAATCATTATGAAATTCTCATAAATATATAATATATAATATACCTGTAATAGTGAGTGAATATAAATAAATAATTTTAAAATTAACTTAATTAAGGTCCACCATCTAATTGTATAATCCTATGAATACCCCTACATCCAGGGTCGATATATATGATAAACGCCTAATGAAGTAAGTAATGTTGTCTTACGGTAAGAACTCTGAACAATGCATAAAAATCTTTATGATACGATGAATAATCAATATTGCTCCACAAAGAGTTTGTCACTGCAATAAACTATTAATTGCTAGTCTTGAATCATAATAGCTCCTACATCAATGCATGGCACATTATATTCCAACTTAAAATTCTTGTTAAAGTCTATCGGAACCAAAATAGGCACAATAGTGAGTTTCTTTTTAATCTCTTTAAGTTTTCTCATTCCACCCACACCCCACGTTCTTCTTTGCCAGTTTAATTAGGAAAACCACATTAGTATTAAGATTTCTCAATTCTCTAGTAAAAAGAAGCAAAACAATGAAAACTTCTAACGTTTATAGAAAATTGTGGGATTGGCTACTTTAAAATGGTCTTAGCCTTCTCAAGGAAGATAAACATAACCCCAAAACACAACTTTTGGCCAGCAAAAGCATACGTTTCTTAAGGTTTTCACATAGTTTTTTAGCTTGCAACACTAGAATCATTAATCTTAAATGTTGTCTATGGCGGTCTAAGTCTTGACTGTAAATCAAAGTGTACTCAAAATAAACTAACTTGAATTTGCCAATGAAATATCACAGTACATGTATATGATTCATTAGCCGTATGAAATTGCTGGGTGAATTCATCAAGATGAAAGGTAAGGCCATCTGCTTACAAAAACCATGTACTTTGTCTCGAAAGAATCTTTCACTCATATCCTAGTTTCATAAAAATTTAGATGGTACCTTATTTTCAAATAAATATTCCAGAGCATCTAAGCACCATGCTTTTCATCAGATATGTCATTAAACGCAGAATAGAGTGTCTATACTCAACGTCAATTTTCATTCATGGGTAGTCGGAGAAGAGAAAAAACCGAGATTAGAATATAAAATTGTTTCTTTGACGATCCTATGCTAGGAAAAGCTTAGAATTATAAAATGAGAAGAACTTTTGCATGAAAAACGATAGCTTGTGGAAGAAAAAGGGATTTTTAGCTTGAATCACACTAATCAACACCACTAAGGTATTAATTTAAAGATCATCATATCATGTGTACTATTATTTATATTAGGAATAATGACATACCAAGTATCTGTACTTTCAATTTTTAGTAATTTAATATCTTATCTTTAAATTTTGATAAATTAATACATGTGAAATATCCTTAAATATATAAAATTGAATTGGAAAAATATAATTAGATAGTATAAAAATATGGGTAAATTTGAAACCCTAAAATTTAATTTAGAATGATTATCAAGTTTACATAGCTTAGTAAAAGTAAAACATAACTTGGCATAATAAATTAGAAAATTAATTTAATTGAAAAGACATTTCAATACCTTAAACCCCTACCCAAATAATGCAAACATCCCAAATCAATCTCACATATCAAATTAAGTATTTCTAAATTAATTAACTATTTTTCCCTATGTCAATCCCTATTATCTAAGCCTACATTTAAATTAAAACCAAGCCCCTAAAAATGAAAAGTCAACCCACATATATTGTACAAGCCAGCCCATTCAATATTCTAAGCCTATCAAAGGTCTAGACTCGTATTCTTTGTTACAAGACAAGTAATACTTTAATTACGAATATTAAATTAATAACTCACAAAAATATCTAATCTTGTCTACTCCTCATTTGACACTTGTCCCTTACTATGTATCACCACTCTAACTACCAATCTAGCTTCAAAGAAATCCACTTTCTTTTCTACTCTTATATAACCTAGCCAAATGTTAAAAACCAACCCACTCCTAAACTACACTAATTACAACTAACCTAGCTCCTTTTACCATGGTTATTACTTAGACACATGACATAAAAAACCCTAGGACATGTGCACACCCTCTCCCTTATTTCCAACCCTTTTCGACCGAGGATCACAAAAAAAAAAAAAAATTTGCAATATTTTCACTCTATAAAAAAAAAAAAAAAATACTCACTCAAAAACTTACTCATTCCATCATCAATCTTACACCAAAAATAAGTAAATGAATACCCAACACTTTTACTACTTCTATCACTTAATTTATACGTATCTAATCTCTATTTTAATTAAATTATAGGTGAAGGCTGAAGATCAAATCAAGATAAAGAAGCTTCATCAAGTTAAGGGTAGGAGTCGGGAAGAACTATAGTTGATTTTGCAATACTAGTAAGTATTTTACTTAAATCAAATGATGATTTTGTTGTTGATAATTGTTCAAGATAGAACTATTGATATGTATCTAGAAATCAAGATGAAAATAATATGTATAAATAATTTAGGAAAAGCCGGTTATAAAACATATATACAAATAATTGTATGATATGTGTTATGATTAAATTAAACTTGATAAATTTGTGTATGCACAATATGTTGATGTACTAGAAATTATCATGGAAATATACATATATTGTTCTGATTGTTTATTTAAATAAATTGACTGTATATAAATGTGGAAAAATATTAACACAACATAGATAATTAATGATTTAGTTCTGGAAAATGTGAATATAGCCTAAAAATTCATGTTTATGTGCTAGAAAAAAATTATGATGTTTTGGAATCATTTAAATATATATGTTATAATCATTTTATATTGTGATCGAAAAATATTGAATGATGATTTAAACAGCTTATATTAAGTCCGAGATTGTGAAATGAACTTTGGAAACGCTTGTTTTGCCTAATTTTGAACAATTTAGAAAAAATATAAATGGGTTAATGTCAAATTTGGTACCTGAACTTTCAAAAGTTTAATTTTAGTGCCTAAATGAACTTTTCGAGACTATTTTTTGGTACGCTGTATAACATCATTAACTCCATCTTCCTATGTGGATAGATGACCCAATCACAACATGATACATGGCCAAAATATTCTAGACAAAGAGAGAGAGAGAGAGAGAGAGAGAGAGAGAGAGAAACTAGAATAAAAAGGAAAGAGAAGAAGAAGGAAGCCTAATCTAGCATTTTACCAAGCTAAATCTTCAAAAGAATTTTGTGAAGTTTGCATGAGCATGATATTTTCATTGATGAAACTCATGAATATGCAAGCGGATTATTCAAAAAACTAAATATATATATATATATATATATAAAGATTGAAATTTGAAGAAATTTTAAGTTTTTTATTAACTTCGATTCAAATCTATCTAAAGAAGAAAACTTCATTATAAAATAAGATTCATGTGTAATTCTATATAATGTACATAAATAATTGATCTTTTTTCATCAAAATCAATAAAGAATAAAAAGATTTTACACTTTCTCTATCTAGCACCACAAATGAACTCAACTTTTTTATAATGTGTGTTAAAATCACACAATGGAACGATATGCCCATGAGTTTAATCACTAATGTATCTATGGGTTAATATTATGATATGACTAAAACATGCTCCAATACCAAATTATGCTTAACGTAGGAAGACAATCACTAGATATTCTATTGATAAGCCATGTATTAATAATGCAGTACTTAATTTTTAAAGAAATCCCAAGACATAACACAAGTATTAGGGTTTCTTGAGAAACAAGAGAGAAAAGATATGAACAACGTTATTCTAGGATATGACACACCAAAAACAAACCAAACTATACTCTTGCTAATTTGATATAACTCACAAATTAACTAAAGTGGTTTATCCGCGGCAATTGATAACCAATTGATAAGAATAAGATGATCTTGCCACAATAAATAAAGATTGATAAGAGAAAAGAGATTCAAGAGAATGCTCCCATGAAGGAATAAATTTCCATCAACTAATAATTAAACTTGTAATGTTTACAAATAAAGACCCCTTTATATACTAATGGCCTAAATAAGGGTAAAATAGTGATTAACTAGGATAAAATCTAAGAAAGATATGTAAAAGATAATATATATATATATATACATATAATAAATAAAATCTTCGACATCATAATGTAACGCCCTAAAATAAGGCATTACAACCCGCCACGTATCTCCTCTTATATAGGATACGCAAAGGCTCTATTATCCTCAAATTTATGCAATCATCACCTATAAATACTCATAGGGTAACTCATAGGATACCAAACCTGTTAAAACTAAAAAGCTCATACTTCATAAAACATAAACTCCTGGTTCAAGCATAAAATCCAAGTTAACATCACAGTTAACAATTCAACAAAAACTAAATACGGCTTACATTAAAATCTTTCCATGTAAAACCAATAAAAACTTCTAACTCAAAACCTATGAATAGAACATGTTTTTTCTTAGAAACTTGGAATACGAAGCCTAACTCTCGACTGGGTAGTCAGGTCCACTATCGTTATCCCCACTATCAAAGAATAATTCATAACCAGATAGATCATACACTATATCTTCTTCGTCTATACTTGAAATTTAAAAGAATGAGCGGTGACGCCCAGTACGATAACTCCAATAAAAAAAAAATGCATATGCACATACAGAAGGCATATATTTCATGCAGCTTAAACTAATGCAAACAATCATGTTATTATCTTTCTTAAGCTAACAAAACAACACAGTCCAGTATTAGGCATACACTAATCCTGAATTCTGAGTTACTCAGACTCCATTGAAAATCAAACAACTCTTTGAAAATAATAATCATATACATATATGGATGAGTGGGTACTCCCCAAACACCCTGAATCTAGAACATCTAATTCTACTGGAATCATATCAAGGCACGAGTCCACTAGGGACAACCTCACACCAAGATCATCAGGGTGCCTCACCAGTATCACTGTCTGCTAGGTCTTTACTAGTTAAAGCCAAGCACAACCAAATCATACAATTATTAAACCGAATAAAGATTAAGTTTATTAAGAAATTCTGTTCCTACAAGCATTCAATCAATACTAAACTTACAGACAAAAACAGCAAGCAAGGATTGGTCGTACCTTTCTCAGTTTTAGGAAATTCCAATCTGTATCTCCTAACAATCCTTTATTGACAACACAATCAAATCTCCCGAATCTCCACAATACTTCAATCAATATGAACAATTCAACAACAAACTCAAATCTCTAAATTCCTGTCAACAACATACATTTATATATAACAGATAAGAACACGATATAAACAAACCTTAATGTACTACAACTCCCAAAATCCTAATTTGGCAAAGAAAATCATTAAGTTGCACCGTCTAACCCGCTTAATCTTCCACAACAATTCATAGAATTTGATAATCCTTCAAAACCCTAATATTATATGACAGCAAGAACACATAATGATCATCTAATCATACATTATTCAACTCCATCAAAGAAAGGATGAAACTTACTTATTTAGATCACCAAAATCTAACTCACATCCAAAAATTCGGATCCCAACCAAAACTAGAGTTTCCTTCATGCAAACAATTCACAAAATCCTTAGAATTTGCACGAACTTCGTATTTGATATGATAACATCATACTTACTTGTTTTAATCATAACACTCACTTCTTATCCAACCAAGGCAGATCAAATCAAGATCTAGATCTTTCTCACGTTTTTCATTCAAGAACACAACAAAACCCTAAGCAAACTCATACAAAATTCATATTTAATCCACGAGATAATGTTAAAATCACTTACTTTGGATCGAAACACTTTTTAAATGATTTTCCAAGCCTTGATCTCCAAGAACACTCCAAAACTCTCTTATACAAAGGAGAAAAAGATAAAACAAATTTCTGTTGAAACTATTTTTAGTGTCTCGTATTTGTAGAAATTTGGTCATACGTCGGCCTTACGCCGGTGGCGTACATGTAGATCTTGCCGGCGTACACACTACGCTGGCAAAATTTACACGAGCGCTGGCAATGTTCATCAGGGCTTTGAATTGCCATAATTTCGATTCTATTACATATGCTGGAAAATCCAAGCCCTACGCCAATGGCGTTCTTTGCCGGTGTTGAAAGAAACCCTAATGAACACCGGCGGCGTTCCTCCTAGCATTAAGAAAAATGCTACTGTTCCCATCCTATACCGTCTCTAAGCCGGCGGCGTAGATTCTCCAGGAGCGGCGTATAATCTGTCAAAAATTGCAGAAATCCGAACATTAACATTTTTCTTACAACCAAACTTAAACTTTTACAATTTACTTGTTTTGACCTTAAACTCATCCTATATCATCTCATGATTCATAATTCATTTTATTTTTATCTTTATTTCTATATTTTACAATAACATTCTTTATCGTAACTAGGATGTAGGACGTTATCTCTGTTGGACATCAATCTTCAAGTTGATTATAGGCATGATCTGGGGCGTGACAAGCATCATCATGGATGTCTTTGAGAGTGTGATCACCACTATTTGTTGCTTCTGTATTGATCATAGGATAGATCATAGGCACTATCACATCATCACGTTCTTCCGGCATAACTGATAGCATGATCTTTGTGTTGTTCTTCAATGGTTGTCACGACCTAGATAATGGGTGTCATTAGCATGTTCTCTTTGTTTTCTTCATTAATTGCAAATTGATCATATCACCTCCCAAGCTTATTGAAGATTTGTCCTTAAATCTTGATGGAAAATATATCTACCTAATAAATTCCAATTTAATAGAAACGTAATAACTAATACAGTTGTAATGACTATTACATGTTTATTATAATGTTCACTTACTATAAAAAATAAGATAAGTAATTATTGTATTAAAAGCAGAATATCTATAATATCACTTGTCTTTATTTTAGAGTGAAGATAATTGTATATGTGATATTTTAAAGATATGGGTATTTATGTCAAATAATAAAAATAAATCATTAAATCATAATTCACAGGAGCATGAATTGCTATTTTTATTTTGTATAATAGCAATCATTATGAATCATAATTCCCCTCAGTTAAACATCATTTTAGTAGTTACATAGAATAAGGAGGGAATGAATAGATATTCCTCTCAATTGAATGGATTTGTAGATGTGTTATATTGGTTTTTTCTTTTCAAGATTATTGTGATTTTTTTATTTCTTTCTTTATTTTTTTTCAACATCGTGTGAGAAAGAAGAATGTGGGTGTGAGATCGCAAAGATTGAAGTTTGGAAGCTCTACCAATTATAAAAATTGGGTATGGTTGAAAATAGATAATAGAAAATAGATGATTGTAATAAGTGAAGACATTATGTTGGCTCTAAAGAGTAAAATGCACCTAAAGAAGAAGAAGAAGAAGAAGGGCTTAGAATTGTTTTTTCTTTTCATTTATGCTAATTTCACATCAGGTAATGTAAAAAATAAGTATGTGTCTCTCTTTTTTACTTTTTACTCTTTTTTTTATTTAATTTTACATCTACCAAGTAATACATATTTTTAACTATTTTTATTAACATGTGATACTATACGATTTTATATAGTAAAAACATATGAGTATCATGGTGTAATTGGTCTGGATACCACATTATGTAATGGCAACAAATAAAGTTAACTTAAATACCAATGCTTGCAATAAAAAGTTTATTGGTAGTGAACTTGGTTGTCATGCCCCGAAATGAAACTAGGGCATACCCAGCCTAATCATGCATAATGCATAAATATTACACACAGGATTATTTGAAGAGATATTGGTTATTATGATTATTTGCTGATTAATTTAAACTTTTGTAATATATTTGAAAATTTTGAAAACAACTAGGTTAGTAATTGAAAATAAGCTTTCATAATTTCATTTACAAGAATTACTCTTTCTAGTAGATCATTCAAACATATTACAAATTAGTACTAACCATTATATACTTCAAAACAATACAAAGTACCTAATCTCTCGCTATATCATAAGGAGGTTAAAATATTAATTTACAGACCATAGACTCACAAATAAACCCTTAACAAAAAAAAAAAAAATATATACAAATTTGAATATAAGATTTAAAGTCTTAACAACACATAATACTCTAAATCCAATGGTCCCACTCTTCGAGAAACTCTTTAAAGTCTGTACCATATCCCATGTAGCCATATAAATCATCACCATTTTAAACCCCTGTAAAAGAAAGGGTAAGCCAAAGCCCAGTACAATAGTAACACAAGCATACACTAATGAACGCATACACTTAATCTAATGGAATGCAATAACTAATAAATTATATCTTCAATTTTAAATATAATAAAATAATAATGGATTATTCACACTCATAGCAACATGCTATGGTAATCTATGAGTCATAAGTAGCAGCAATTACTCGGGAGGTTGATATAAGCAGCCTAAATAACTATATTTCCTATAGGACTATCTACAAAAATAATTGCTGCGTTTCGGGTTCACAACCGTTATACATCTTGTCACGCCTTAAAGGTACTCTAAACATGATAGCTTGTCACACTCAATATTAAAGCTTTGGAATGATTACCTTAGTCATGCAAAAGCTTCGATACTGAGTGTAAAGCGTACTTTCACAATTATAGATAAACCACTCTTTCAAAATGGTAGTTTAAGAAGTTATAGAAATGGCATTCAAGAATTGAAAATCATAACATCATAACTTAATTCAAAATATTAGGAGTCTTACATAACCAAAGTGGGCATATCCCCATCAAAATATACACTTAAGCTCCATAGTCTAATTTCTAAAATAAATTACAAAGAAGTTTTCCTTGGAAGTCTAAGTCTATTCTAGGCCATAACTTCTTCTAAAAGCTCTTAGATCAAAAGTTTGTAGCTGTGAAAAGTATCATCAGGGGCTTTAACCACAAAAAAGGGAACTGCAAAAGATATCTAAGGAGGTGTAAGCTTACTTGCTTACTAAGAAATATTCCCATAATAATGTAATCGTACAACAAAGTTCAAACAAGTTAATTATACAAATATATGTAATGCAACAAACAGGTAGGCAAACAATATACATGATTAATCGAAAATCATATGTTGAATGGATTTACGCTCTCCATTCGGGATTAGGTGTTCCGGGCCCATACGACCAAAGTTCGCAAATAACTAATTTTTATAGTTCTTTCGGCCTACTACTTGTCTTTAAAATGTAGTTCATACGGTCTCCTATGAGCCAAAATATTAATGCAAATTTTCAGGTCCCTACATACCTCACTATTGTGATCTTGTCCACCAAGGGTATAATAATGAATGCATTATGACTAACTTCATGATATGCGTGAATTTGTTTAATTAGGCTCTTTAAGCATGGCATTAATATTTTAGAGGCGATCATAAAATTTGCAAATACTTTAATATAGTACTAAAACAACAACTTGGATATTAACAATTCAAGCGTTGATATACTTAGAATAATTTCAACCAATATTATAAGGCACATGCACTTTTCGATTTTTATCTTTTCCTATTTTAGTGCCACTATACTACAAGCAAAAGTATAAGTATGAAATTAAGGAAACAAACTCACTCAGCCATAGTACGGAAAGTCCACTAGTTGTAATAGTCCTCGGGATAGGGAACTTCTCATTTCTTGTCACCTAAACAAAAGAAATACCAAAAATGAGTATTTCATGAAAGTTCTACTTAAACTTTCTAATTCTATCTTACCATTTTTTTAAAAATTTGGATTATGTGAAATTCCAACTTAAAATGACCATAACTTGCTCATTTTAACTTGGAATTTCACATTTTAGGTGCCATTTTCTACCTACTCGAAAAGATTTATCTATTTTTAAGGTTATTTTTGACATTTAAAGCCTTTGGATTCTAAAATGGGTTGGTACAGATTCAACACGAAAATTCCAGGCCTCAATTGTAATTTTCTAAGTTCTATAGCATCCAAAAATTCCATAGCAAACATATTGATATTTATGTAGTTGAAAAATCCTTTTAATATATATATATATATATATATATATATAAGCTCATATTATATGCATGATTCTAGTGGTGTTGTTTCAACAATAATTTTTCACAAAATAATTTATTTTAGGAGTTTGAGAAATGATGTTTACAAAATCTCTCTTTAAATTGTTGGAAAGAAAATTAAAATCTTGAGTTTGTTACAAAGGAGTGCCTACTCAATATATCTATTATTTTTATATTTTCTTAATTTCTTAAAAATGAATTTACTTCATAAAATTTGGTTCTTTAAGTTGTCTACCAATTTTATTTTCTAAGTGGATTTCTAACTAGTGAATTGCTCTTAAACTTGATTTAGAAAATATGTTTGGGCCCTAGTGTTTTTCAACGTGTTGGTGTAATATAAAGATAAATAAATTATAAGAACGGCAAGTGTGTCATTTGATATAAAATAAGAGGGTTTTATGGTCAACCCTGAAGTATATAAAAGAATTATTAAGAAGGATCAAAGTGTCAAAAGATATTAAATAAGAAGGTTTTATGGTTAAAGTTTAAATATAAATTGTCTTGTATTCACATGGCAAAGACTTGATTAAGAATGGATTTAGGCAAAGTGTACACTGGCTTCAACGCCTCCAGCATAGGCTGCTAAAATTGGACATGAACTTAGCGTTTTTCCTTAGCAGTATACCTCCATAGATAAAACCTTAACCTACGAATTTGTTACACCATTCCTCAATCAAAACCCTAGATGAATTTGGACACGAGGAAGTCATGTGCGAATGATCGGACGATTTTGAAGTAGGCCTGCATTTAAGCTGTCAGCCTTTAATTCTAAGCTGCCGGCCTAAATATAATGGACGATGTCTTAAACTCTAGCTTGGAGCCTCAGAGGAAATTTTACAAAACTGTGGATTTTGGCCTACATCAGCATATAGGCCGCTGGGGTGCTCTTATAGGCTGCCAGCGTACCAATGAAGACCGCCGGCCTAATACGTCCTATCTTCTATCCCATCTCTCATAACCTCGCCTAAACTTTTAGAAACCCCAGCAGACATTCCCCAATGTGGATTTCTTTAAGGAATTAAGTAAGTGATCTCTCATATTCCTTTAGTTCATTTTAGAATGATTCTTTCTTAGATTTTCGTTGTTGTTGATGAAGGAGGTTGATCATTAGTGGAAGTTGAAGGTAACCCTAAGTGTGGAAATTGGGGATTTGCAGTTTTACAATCAATTGAAGGAAGGTAAGAATCAATCTGGAACTACAATTCATATATATTTAGTTTTTAGGAAAATTAAATCATATATGTTATTGTGGATGATTTGTGAATGCATAAACAATGGTGAACAGGTATTCTTGTGAATTAGGATTTCTCTATATCATTGGTGTTGATTTGGAGATCTTGGTTGTAGAGTCAGGAAGGTATGAGACCCAAGGTTCTAGGTAAATATTGAATCCTTTGAATCTTTATTATGTTAAGAGATGAAATCTTATCTAATAGTTGTGTTATTTTCGATTGAGGATTTTAGGGTTTTTGAGGAATTTGGAGAAATTGGCGTTCTAGGGTTTCGTTGTTTGGTGATCTTAGAAGACAGGTGTGTGGATTTAATGTTATAAGTCTTATGTTTTGAGATTTGTGGATTTTAGGGTTAGGATTTAATTATGAATATGGAATTGGATTTTGATTTGATATATGTTGATGATAAGGTTTTTGGTGAAATTAAGGTTTATAACCTTTTAAAAGATTTTGTTGGTAAATTTGGAGTTTTGGAAAGTGAATCCAGGTACGACCTTACCTTGCTTATTGTTTGTGCATGTAGGATTAGAGAAATAAATTGATCTAATTCTATTAGACCTTTTAATTTGATTTGTTGCTTGTGATTTACTGCGGTTAGTAAAGACCATGCAGAATGTGATACTAACGTTGGCAACCTGATGATCTATGTATGAGGGTGTCTTGAGTGGACTCGTGCATAGAGATGATTCTGGTAGATTAGGAGTCATTCCGGTCCGTATGGCGGAACGCAACGATGTGTAGGAAGTACCCAACATCAATATATATGTATATAACTATTTTATATAAAGGTTGTGAATTGGAGTCATGAGTTACTCTGGGTTTAGGACTAGATGCATATGGTTCTAAACTATGCTGTTTGTTTCACTAATTAAAGATAATAATTTGTGCCTGTTGCATTAGTTTTAGGAATGTATGTGATGTATGATGGCATGTTCATGCGTATTTGTTTGTGGTATGGCGTACTGGGCATTTTCACTCAATCCTTATTTTTCCTCAGGTACAGGTAAAGATTCCATTATCTATGATTCGACGAGATATGACGTATTCATGGATCATGGGGATGGCGATAGTGGATTAGACTACCCAGCTGATGATCAATAGATTTTTGGGTATGGAAGTAGGTAAGAATAGTTATTGAGAAGATATTGAGATTTGATGTTGTAAAACTTTATAGAACTTGTTATTAGGTTTCTTTTGATTTAGAAGATTTAAAGTTCTGGATTATATAGCTTATGAGATTTTGATATGAGATTTTAAAGTATCCATTTATCAAAGTTTTGATGATTTGAATTGAAAACTGGTGGATATAGTATATTATAGCCTTATTGTGTCCTTAACAAGAGAATGACACGTGACAAGTTGTAATGCCTTTAATTTAGGACGTTACAATTAGTATATCTCCTATAAATAAGTTATTAAGAAAAATTTTCATAATAAAGATTATCAACATTAAAATTTATAAAAATTTATAAAAATTTATTTTAGCAATTTGAGACTAATATAGTTGAACCATTATCCTAAGTATTAGTGAAAATTTCTCTTAAGAGTTAAAAATCATGTTATTGAGAGTTTAGTCCTATTTTAAATGAAAGAAAATAACTTTTTTTTATTTCTTTGAAAACTTTATCAAGACAACAACATTATGATCATGCACGATATGAACTTATAGTTATATAGGAAACAATAACAGAAAATAAAAGACATAGAGAATTATATATATAGAAAAGAAAAAAAATTTGGAAGTCTTAGCTTATATCAAAACTTCCTAGAACTTTGATATTTACAAGTTCTATAAAAAGAAAAGGAAAACATAAGAAAGCTTAAGGAAAAGAAAAAGAAGAAAAATTGTGGAAGTCTTTGATCTTTATTTAAGTCTTCCCAAGACTTAGAAATGGACAAGTCTTATAAATAAAAGCAAGAAATTAATCAAGAAATCATGAGAGTCTTAGATTCTTATCAAGGCTCCCCAGACTTAGATTATGGACAAGTCCTAAAAACGTTTTGGCTTGATCAAATTATGTTTAAGACTAGAATGACTAGTCTTGATTATTTGCTTAAAATAAATAAATGTGTAAGAAAATAAAAGCATAAATAAAAAAGCTATGTTAGTGAGCTTTAGGCTCTAGAAATATATACATATATACATACTTTATAATATATATAATATATATATATAGAAGGTTAGATTAGGAGCATAAACAAAATAAGAACATAACAACATTTATAAAAGAACATGGTATTGAACAAGGCATGAATACGTTGTTGTTTTCATGATTTCTTCCCTAGCATAAAGCTCATGGGGTTTTAGAAATAAAAACAAACAAGGTGTTCATGTTATGTTAACATGAATAAAAAAAAGGTTTAGATATTTACCTAAAGCATATGATGGTGAATGATAGATGAATGAAAGAAAATATTTTGAAAAGGGTTTGGGATTTGGGAATGGTTCACGGCAATATGGGAAGAAAGAGAAGGTTTGAGAGGAAAAATTTGCAAAAGTTTTGTTAACGTTTAGAAAGTGTATGTAAAGAATGAAGTAGAGAGAAAATATTTACAGAGTTTTTGAGTGAAAATTTGTGTGAATAAAATTAATTGAAAAAGAAAAAGAATTGGATAGAGAGAGAAGAGAAGAGCACTGGCCATGATGGGAAGAGAGAGTGAAAATTGATTAATTTTGTATTTTTGTAGTGAAAAGTAAATAATGTGTAATATATGATAAGTATAAAGTAATATTAGATATAAAAATTGTAAGAAATAGATGTGTAAGGTTCTAAGAGTATGTAGTAAGAAAAAGTGGAAATAGTGAAATAATAATGAATAATCATAAATTGTAACTTGAATAGTAAACAAGACAAATTAATATCGCTAGTAAAGAAAATACTCGTAAAAAGGCGATATGGGATGTTTTTAGATGCTGAAAAATTTTGAAACTGATATTTTATGAATCCTCATCTTATTACGAGTCTAAATATGTTATCGGATTATTTTCACAGTTTTGCGTGCTAGGACCCTATTTTCGAAAACTGATCCCATTAGGATCCGACATGAATGAATTTTTGACGAATTTGATCTTTTTAGGTTATACCACATTATTTTTTACTATAGTCTAAAATTACCTCATTTTTATTATTTTAGAGTTTCTAGTACGGGATTACCAAATCTAAATTCACTAGGGTTTGTTATTGACCTAGTTGATTTTAGGGTTTTCGTTGACTTCCAGTTCTAAGGTTTAAGCATAAAACTTAGAATAAAATCTAGGGGTTTACATATTTTTACTTATCTTAATTCATAATATGATCTAGTTCAACTAGTCCCATAAACAAGAACAAAATCATACTACTTCCCATTAAATATAAGTAAACGTTATTCCAATACCATTTTCCTTATTAGCTACCCATTGAACCACCTATGAATTATCATTTACAATGATATGGGGTAACATAAGTGTCTACTACTATGCTAGCATTGCCTAGCAAGATTATTGGTCCTCGAACCGAATTAATCGACACAAGCACAAGTAAGTTTTATTTTTTTTAAAGCCTATCCTAGACAAGCAATAACCATTTCACAGTGTACCTAATTGAATTAAAGTGTCTTGTAAAAGATTAAAAGATAGACACAATTGAGTAGAAGGATCTTTTATAGAGAAATCATCTCACATAAGGTTTGCTCATCAATCCATAATTGAAATTAAACTTACATTAAATCTGTCAACTTGAATAAAGTCTAATGCAATAACTTAAACTAGTATTTAAGTATACATATATACATTTATTATTATTATTATTATTATTATTATAAGAAATAGATGATCTATCACGTCTGTTATGGGGACAGTGATACACATCACATTCCTAATCACACTCATGATTAAGAGCCTTTTATTTTTGAAAATGTCATAAAAGAGATCATTCCCGGAATCACATTCGTTATTAATCATAAAATGGAAAATAGAGAGTATCATGGGTCAAATCATGTCCGTTACACACATGTTTTTAACCTTATGTTCTTCTTTCAAAGTTTTTCGAAATTTTACACACTCTAACTAGTTGATATAGTCTATTTCTAGCAAAAACATTTCTACTTCAACATATATTCTCAATATCAAACGTCAATAAGTTCATATACTTACTAACCATCTTTTATTTCATCAAACAAACAAAGCTTATCATACATGTGTTTAAGTAGTGAACTATCAACTTTATTACTATAACCTTATTTGTCTAACACCATTAACATCAATAACTATGCATTCTATAATAATTTAACATGTAAACTAAATAAAATCACTTATCTAACAATATAAATAATACAATCTCTACTACCTTTCTCTTTTAGGTTATAGGAATTTACTCAAGCTTGAATTCAACGTAATGCTTAATTTTAATCTTCAATCTCATCTAAGGATTCATTGGAATAGAAATTGTTTTGGTGGAAGAACCAAGTAAATAAATGAATAAACACTTTACCTAAATTAGTCTTGACTTAAAAATGGAAACTTGAGGGAATTTTAGTGAATTTTGAGTTACTAAAAAAACAAAATTGAGGAAGAAGAGGTAGTTTCCTTGACTGGAGTGACACCTGCTATAGGTTAATTTTGTAATTTTACTTGGATAATTATCTTCTAGAATTAGATAAAGTGATTCTTGACTTTGTGCCTTGTTGAAATCATTGAGTGTGTGTTGGTGCATGATATGTTAAGGTGAAGACCATGACTCATTGGCTTGTGTTGGTAATTGGGCTTGGGTTTTTCTATTGAAAAATGGGTTTCGATGTTTTTAGAATACAACAAGAAGAAAAATAGTATAAGAGTTTAGCTAATTTGAACTAAGAATTTACTTAAGCAAAAATATTTCTACAAATGATATGTGATGCAAATTCTTATGGGTTTAAAAATTAAAATTTAAGAATTTAAGTCTACATGAAAATCTGAAATTAAAATGAATAAATAGACAAATTTGCAATGAATAACTAAATTGTTGCATTTCTATTCTCAATTAATTCATTCTACAAATTTTATTATACTCACATATATCAAATCATATTCCAATATTTATACAGTTCTACTAACTAAACTATTTACAATCAATTTCTATAGGAAGTCTAAATTAAGGTTCAAAGTTACTCTTCTATGCTAACTAACCAACACCATCTAACAAACTAAGTATGAGAATTTCAGGTATTTCATTGGTAGTTTTAAAGTTTAGTTTAAGATCATCAAATAGAAAATGTATTAGAATTTAGATACCGAATATGATTTTTATCTTTTTTAACTTTACTTTAGAAACGTGGATACAAACAAAAGTATATAGTAAATTATTTCATTGAAGTAAGTTGGACAGTTGTGATTAAAAAATTTTCTATTTTTCACGCAATCAACAAATCTCATTAGAACATCCAAGTTGGAGAAAGATAACTAAAATCCAACCATACTTTTTCTGCATGGTTTGATGGAATAGGCTCTAATTAATATTAGAACTAATCAGTGGGCCAAACCAAAGTGTAGAGGAAGCTTGGCTACCAAATAAACAACAAAAGAGCAGAAACACAATTCATATTTAAAGTAGTACATGCTATTGGTAGTAGACAATATATCATGTATTGGAATATCTATTCTTGTCACGAAGAATGTCATACTATTTAGTACATTCTTGAATAGAGAAATCCTTATAAATGTATAATGTATTTAATGACAAAATTATTAATGGAAAATTGCAAAAACAATGATTTCTTAATATTGCTATGTAGAATTTTTATGGTCCGACCATTTAGTATATCATTTAACCATTAAAATAAATATCATAATTAATATATTTAATATTTTAATACGATATGGATTGAGACCAACTTTTTTAAAAAAGTCATGATAAAATTTTTATATTGCTGCATTTGCCGAATCCCCATCCCAATTTCAAGCTTATATTTTGCATTCATAGTACTCCCACCTCAATTACTACAATTCACAATTACAATACCACAATTAGAATCTTACAAATTTCAACCTCATGACAAATTATAATGGAAGTATGTACTATAGAATGAGCCATCTCATGCCAAATTTGAAATACCTCAAATCTCCATCTAAGTTAGAAATTGAGTTTTGATATATTAAATAAGTCAAATGAATTATAGGATGTAAATAGACAAGTTTATATAATTATATTAGTTATTAATTAAGTTGAAATTTAAGATTTCAATTCTTAAAATCCTAAACATGTTGTTTAAATATTTAGAGGATTCATAAACCCTTAAACTTTAGCTTAAATTCTAATTCCTTAATTCTCGTAAAATTTGACTTCATCTGCTTGTATAAAAATATCAGTTATTAAACCCGAACTCAAATTAAATGTCAATTTGATTTAAATTAAATTCCTAAATTAAGTTCTTATTTTAAGTTCTTAATTTCTACCCTATTGATTCTGAAATCATCTTCTAAAAAGTTCTAGAACTAAAGATATTGATCCAAAAATTCTAAATGTAATACCGTTATTCTAAAATAACATAATTTTTTCCTTATTCTTTCCTTTTTCTATTTCTCTTCCCTGCCTCCTTTCCTCTTCCTTTTTCTTTGTATTTTTGTTTCTCTTTCTCTTTTTTCTTTCTCATTCTCTTCCTCTTCTTTTCTCTCTTCCATCTCTCAAAATAAATCATCCTTAAAATCTCAATTCCAAAAGAAGATAAGAAGAAAAGTCAAAGTTAGAAGATGAAATAGGAGAAGAAAATCAAGTTAGAACAAGAAGAAGAAGAGGATGAAGTGTAGAGAAGAAGAATCAATTGCATGTTCTTGTTATAAGCTAACCATATTTGTTTTATGTGTTTTGATTTTTTTTTTATTTATATATGATGAATTAAAGTTAGACTTAAGTAAAAATTATAATGAAGTTGGTGAATGATGAATATGTGGTTTAGATATTATTGGAAAAGATGATGAATAGTAGATATAGTGTTTGATGGAATGGTTAGGAGTGTTTGATGTTGTTGAATGAGTGTAGAAGTGATGAAAACTAGTTTGTATGATGCTTTGATGATGGTTTGATTGAAGTATGATGTTATAAGTTGATAAAAATGTGTAAAAAGGAACAAGAAAGGGTGTATATAGCAAGGGAAATCTAAATAAAGGCGATTGGAAGGCTATTTTTGTGTTTGGGATGAAGTCTGGAACCAAACAGGGGTTTATGGAAGGGTGTTTCATTTTTCTAAGCTTGTGTAAAATTTTTAGGGTCCTGTATGCTGCTAGCCTTTTTTTTATGCCGTTGGCCTTGAATATCCCTGCTGTGATGCTATTTCGCATTTTAATCATAACTTTTTTATCCCAACTCGAAATAAAGTGATTCAAAATGTTACGGAAAGCTTAAAAAGAGATCTACAATTTCATGTTTTAAGTTTTTACAAATTATAAATGTATCAAGGCTGAAATTTTATTTCTTTTTAGTTGCTACATTTTCCAAACAAAGTTAAAAACTTATTTTACTAGTTAAATGTATGTAGTTTAAATATAATATGAATCTTTTAGGGCTAAAATTTAAATATGAGTTTATTGAACTTAAAGACTTAATAAATAATTTAATTAAATAAATATATAGTATATAAAATGAACTTAGTTAATAATCTAAGTTCAACTTGGTTTAATGAACTTGAATGAAATAAAATAAATTAGAATGATTATGATTAATCAACTTGGCTAAGATTGAGTAAATATAGACTTAAGTTAATATGAATATTAGATCTAAAATGAACTTTTTTTTTTTTATCTGGCCAAAGATCTAAAATAAACCTAGTTAATCAATCTTAGTTCAAATTGACTAAATAGACTTTGACAAAGTTAAAATGAGTTAGATTGACTAAGTTTAATCAAATGACTTAGTAATTGGATTAAATGATTAACTCGAATCAAATTGGTTAGGATTAAGTTTAAAATGAGATAATAGTTAATAATTTTATTAAGTGAATGATTAGGATAAACCATACATAAGATGGGGAATATGTTGTTTCAAATGCATGATTGCTTGATAAATCAATGTTTTTGAATATGAATTTTTTGTTGATGCTTTTGTAATAAAATACTATAATCAAAGTGAAAAGAAATACTTTGACAGACAAAGAAGAACTGTTTGTATTTTTGTGGGACGATCTTCGCGGCTATAGCATGGTTTCTATTTAATGTCTGATCAAATATTATTATAAAACAAGTTTGATATAAAATGGATAATTAATATAAATTCTTCTATGAGTTTAATTTTTGAATCTACATACATGGATACCTGATTTATCTTCTGAAATGGATTTTGGCCCATCTTCTGTTTTTTTTGGATTTTGAATTAAAAAGGTACACAGTATCTTGTGTGGTGGTTGTTAGGATAGGCATCCTAAAATGAATTAAAACTTAAACTTAGCTTAATAATTAATGAGTATTGGTTGTGCATGTGCCGATGCCGTTGAATCCGACCCGGGGAGCGATAACCTTATCCCAGGGGGACATAATAGTTTAGGCGCTTAGGCCACTCATCATAATGCAACGACTTCCATTAGTGGCTAGACTGGTAGTTGATGAGGCAAACGGTATCGGCATAACGTCTACTTAGACTCGAGAAGAAGTAATATGATCTGGTTCATGTTTTATGCGGAGGACTAAACTAGATGATGTTATAAACTGGGATGAGTAGTGTTGTTTAACGGCTGTAAACCCCAGATGAAGCTATTTTCTTGTAAAGTTATATAAGAGATATAAGTATCCAGGTTGCTTATATCAACCCCAGAGCAGTTGCGATTACTTAGGACCCTCAAATACCTTGGATTATTTGGAAGTGTGAGTGCTCGAGTGTTGATTTGTTTACTTTAAAAAAAAGATAATAACTTATTGGTTGATGCATTGCATTTAGTTAAGCTCATGTGTCACTCTGTGTGTGATTGTGTTATTATGTATTAAGCTTCAGCTCATTGTTATTGTTATTGTTCTTTTTCTAGGTCTCGATTTGATGATGGCGATGGCATTGATGTTGATGATAGGATGATGATGATGTTGTTGCTGATGGTATTGTTGTTGTTGATGATAATTATGGTGATTTTTGGCTTGGGTTTTGGGCATTGTTGAATGAGTGAAGTGGGTTAGGATCGTGGATTTCTTTTGTATTTGTTTTGATTTTGTTTTAAGAGTTGGATTTATATTTTTAAGTTGTAATATTCTTATAAAGGGCCTAGTGATGCCCATATGTTTGTAAATGTTGATCTACTCATGAGAGTAGATCCTAAAATGTTTTTCTAAGATTTTGTTTCTTGAAAAGTTGGACTACTCCAGTAGGAGTAGAGATGCCCCTATTTTATAAATGATGTTTTGTAAAGTTTATTTTGAAAGTTTAAATCTAGTTATTATAAAATTTAAGTATATGATTTCATAAGATAAAAGCGAGTAGCAAATGTTCACAATAAATATATCATTCTAGGAAGCTTGAGAGTGTAATACATAAAGTGTTATACATGACAGTAATGCCTTAAATCAAATTTTAGGGTGCTACAAAATTTCTATGGTCGTATTCATTTTTTTCCTTTTTTCGTTGATTGGTATTGTTATTTAATTAATGGCTCAATTCATACCAAAGGTAAGTGTATTATTCAAATACTTACTACTCGTATAATTTACTGTAGTTGCAATTCTATTATAGCCTTTTTCTTATAATAACTACTATAATGTTCACTTGATTGTAATAGCAATTATAAAAGGAATTCTTATTATAAAAAAATATATTAGTAGAGATTCCTGAATGACAATTCAATAATGGAATTGTCTTTTTCTCAAAATACCCTAATTTAAATAAAAATTAATAAAGACAAATCTTATTGCAATTTTGTTTTATTCTTTAGTAATAGAAATTCTATTACAATTTCATTTATTCAGTGAAGTGAACGGACTATGAATATATTTATTGATATTATTTTCATGGGCAGAAAATTTAATGGGCCATTTGCCTAAAATGAAGAAGTAAGAAATTGAACTCATCAAAGTCGTCTCTATGCTAGTTCTAGGAGCCGCTGATTCTGGTTCACAGGTTGTAGATCTATGAGTCCATGAATTGACCTAAATTGAAAATTTTGTCTTCCTTTTTCGTATAGGGGAAAAAAAGGACCTTAAGTTTCAAACTTAGTTAAAATTTAAGTCGACTCATCTAAGACTTTTGAAAATTGCAATCCCCAGACTAAAACTAGCCTTCTGGACCCGTTTTGTTCAATGACCATGTTGCAGGTTCCAGCCTACGACTAGACTATGACTTGGCCTACCCAAGATGCATCATGATGATATGTGTGCAATCTAAAACAATTGTGCCTACGTAAGAACATTCTCACAAAATAAAAGGCATCTTTAGACTTTAGACACCCATAGGATCTTGAGAAGGAAAAATAGGAAGTAATTGCTATATTTAGGTATAAATAAAAACATTTTAGACACGAATAGGATCCAGAGAACATATTCTTGATTTTTAATAGATAATAAGCTCGAAAACCCCGATAACCGACTAGAATGAGTATCAATAATTGCACAAGAAATTGATAAAGTTGTAGTAAATAGTAATTGATAACAAATCTTAAGCATGTTGGAGAGAGTCATTTTTAATTCCTTATTAGTTATTTATGTACTAATCTACTGGAAATTTGAAGAACAGTTATTTCATTTACCCTCTTCTTGTTGAAAGATAAAATCATCCAGACTTTTCTACATGTTTGATGGAGTGGACTGTGATTAATATTATAACTGATCAGTTGGCCAGACCAAAGTGTAGAGGAAGCTTGGCTACCAAATAAACAGTTAAAGCAGTACATACCCTTGGTAATAGACAATATATTATGTATTAGAGTATCTATTCTTGTCATGGAGAATATCATAATATATTTAGTACATTCTTGAATAAAGAAATGCTTATAAATATATACTATTTTTAATGCAAAAATTATTAATGAAAAATTGAAAAAAAAGACTGTGTTTTTCGAATATCGTTGCATTCAGCAAATCCCCATCTCGGATTCTAGCATATATTCTGCATTCAATTATGAGTTATTACATATAATTACATTATAGTAGAATTTTATATTACATACCACAATCAAAATTTCACAAAATTTCAACCACATGAAAAATTGCAATGGGATTATCAAATATGTAATATAGAATAAGATATCTCATCTTGCAGGAAAATTCTATTCTCATGTTCTCTTTCTTTTTCCCCTTTTTTTTCCTTTAAAATTTTAGGTTGGTCCATCAGTTACTTAATGATTTAGATTGACACTATTGAAATAATACATAACATATTACTTATCATATTATTGTAATGGTCAGATTGTAATGCTTTATTACTTTGACATAAGAGTTTGTCATGATGCCTAAATTAAAGAAGGAAAAAAAAAAAAAAGATAAAGCACGCACAATATTAGATCTCTTTGGGGGTTATGATCCGTAGTCTCGAATTCTAAAATGGTAGAGCTGACCTTTCGTCATCTATTTGTCATTTCATTTTTATCTTTTAGTTACTTTTAAGCTGATGGTTTGTCAAAAATAGATACCGATAAAAAATAGACATTTAATCATAAACCGATAAACATACCAAATGTGATATGAGATAGATATCAATCCATATACTAATAAAAAACAGACCATCCACATAGAACATGCTCCAAAGTCAGCTTTGTGCCAATTTTAGGAACATTGGTAAACCTATGAATCCATCAATTGACCTAAAATGAAAATTGATGACCTTAAATTTCAACTGCATAGACTTATGGAAATAGCAATCCCCCAGCTTAAAACTTGATATATGGACCAGTATTGTTCAATATGCCTGATTAACTAGATTGTGCCTAGGTTTTTCCAAGATGCATCATCATGATGTTATGTGCAATCTTAAATAGATATGCCCAATTAAGAACATTCTTACATAACGGAAGGCATCTTTAGTGATGGGAATCGATTCATGACTTCATCTATCAGTCTACTTGAAGGAGTGAAAGGAAGCTCAGCAAAGGAAGCAAGTGCAAAAGACAAGATGGTCAATCATGTTACAAGACCGATCACTAAAGGCCGAGCTTAAGGATTACTGAATCTTACCATGAGAGTTCTATTAGACAATTTGGAGTCAAAAGAAGCTAATTTGGTTGATGTTTCATCCATATATTATGACTTCAATGAACTACACGTGTCGGTGCTTCAGAAGGAAAAGCAGATGGAGACTGGAGTGTCATGACATGTAGGCTGCCACTTAGGCTGCCATTCTTTAATTATAGGCCGCCATCTTACTTTTTAGGCCGACAACTTATGTATTTAGCCGAACCATCCTTTATTATTTTCACTAGTTTTTAATAGTTTTTGTCTTGTTTTTGGGTTTTACTATAAATACCCTTTTATATAATAGACTCTTAAGTTTTGGATGTGAATGAAACCCTAGTGAGAATTTTCTCTCTATTTTCTCTTATCAATCAATCGTTTGATTGTGGCGAGATCCCGTTCTTATCGATCCTTGTGATCATGGCGAACAAACCGTTCTTATCAATCTATTTATAGATTATGTCGAACAAACCATGATCCCTATTTCATGAGTCATATCGATCTAGGGTTAGCGTATTTCGAGTTGATTTGGTGCATCATATCCTTATCAACGTCGATCATATCTTTTAATTTCTTGTATTCTAAACACAAAAACCATATAAAAATAGCATTTTTGATTTTGTCTCAATCATTCCATTTGTGAGATTTATTGCGTGCCATTTGAGATCACTGTGTCTAGGGTTTTAGGCACATCATAATTTGGTATCAGAGCTCAACTTGCGACAAAGGGGCAGTTGGTAAGTGGAAAGTTTTGATCTTTGCTTTTAGATTGTGTTATCCTATTATTTGTGAATTGTTGGTGGGTTATTGTTGGTTATTGTGGAGGTTTTCAAAATTACGGTTTTTTATTGAAGTTGATTTTGCGTTTGAGGAGTGATAAAATTAGGGTTTACAGTTATGTCAAATGATAGTATGAATGGGAATGATGTGAATAGTCAGATTGTTGGAGGTCAGGGTCAATGTACTACAGGAGATGCGAGATCTATGGAAGACCAAATATAGGAATTTCAGACTATGGTGGCTACTCTTACCACACATGTGGGACAAATAGTAGTAGGTCAACAACCAAGGGTTAATCAATAGGCACCACCACCAGTTGTTAACCAACAAGTGATTCCTCTAGTTGTTGAAGGAGTTAGAATAGAAGGAGTGAGGAGGTGATAGAGGAAGAAGAAACTGGGGTGATGATCATGACTACCGTGAAGGGTGCTAATTATGGAGAAGATTATGATAACTCGTGAGTTTTGACCACTTTGAGGGTTAGAACATGTGAAATTACAAATGCCTTCATTTGTTAGAACAGGGACTGCAGATGATTACTTAGATTGGGAAGACAAAGCTGAGGGTTTATTTGAATGCTATGATATAGATGATCACACCAGGGTTCATTTGGCTGTGGTTGAATTCACAAGATATGTGCCATGTGATGGAAAAATCTAATTGTTAGTCAAAGAAGGGATAGAGAAGCTTAGAACATGGCATGAGATGAAGAGGATCTTGAGACAAAGATTTGTTCCCGAGTACTACAGGCATGAGTTGTTCATGCGTATGCAAACATCGAGGCAGGGAGGTAAGACTGTGGACAAATATGTCCAAGAGTTTGAGACCCTGATGATTCGTTGTAGAGCTACTGAGCCTCCTGAGCAGGCTATGAAAAGATTTGTAATAGGTTTAAAATATGAGATCTCCTGTATTGTTGAATTGCAGATGTATGAGACACTTGATGAAGCTATTCAGATAGCCCTTAAAGTTGAGCGATAGAGGCATAGTGGTGCTTATAGAATATCTCGTAGGTATTCTCCTAAAACACCTGAAGGTTATTTTAATTCTCCACTATCTGAAAGAATGGAAGTAGGACAAAATGTTGATGATTATAATTCTAGGAAAGAAGCTAATTAATAGGCGTAGAGAAATTTATTCATGATTCTAGTAAAGCTGTGACTGAGTTCAAGAAAGATTTTGCTAGTGGTTTTGGGAAGAAAAGTAAGAAGGTGAAGTGTTTCAAATGTCAAGATTATGGGCATATTGCTTCTCAGTGCTCTAACAAAAGTGATGACCATCACTGATGGGGGATTGGTTGAAGAGGATCAGGGTGATAATGAGCAGGGTCCCGATGAGATACAAGTTGTTATAAATTCTTATTATGAGGATAAGGAGCCCATACATTTGAAACCCCAGTGAAGGAGAATTTTATGAGTTTGGTGCTTAGACATGATTCATCTCCTATATCTTCAGTTGGCCAAGAACAAAGGTAAAATCTTTTCTATACAGGCTGTAGCATTCAAGGACAAATATATATGCTCCTTATTGACAGTGGAGTTGCACCAATGTAGCAGCTGCATCTATGGTTGAGAAATAGCAAATTCCTATAGTATCATATCCCACTCCTTATAACTTTAGTGGCTGAATGACCAAAGCTATCTCTTTGTTGATTCTCAAGTTAAGATACCAATCTCTGTTGAAGATAGGTACCAAGATGAGGTAACTTGTGATGTACTACCTATGAGTGCTTCTCATTTACTTCTTAGATGGCCTTGGCTATTTGACAACCGAGTTATCCATGATGGGTACTCGAATAGCTATACTTTTCAGAGGAGTGGTAAGGGTATTATTTTACATCCTATGAAGCCTGAAGAGATCAGAATTGCTCAAGATCAGATGCACACCATACAAAAGAAAAAAACTTTGTTTATGAAGAGGATGTATATGGGAGAGGAGTTAGAAAGAGAGGGGAATTTCAACACTTGGATGGTCGGCAATGGTGAAGCCGATATTGTGTTATATTTGTTTGACTCTTTCTTGCAGCTTCAATTTGAGGGCAAATCTTCAACAAGCCCGGGAAGATGATGGGAATCGATTCATGACTTCATCTATGGTCTACTTGAAGGAGTGAAAGGAAGCTCAGCAAAAGAAGCAATTACAGAAGACAAGATGGTCAATCAAGTTACAAGACCAATCACTAGAGGTCAAGCTCAAGGATTACAGAATCTTACCATGAAAGTTCTATTAGACGATTTGGAGTCAAAAGAAACTAATTTAGTTGATGTTCCATCCATATATTATGACTTCAACGAACTACACGTGCCTTGCTTCAGAAGGACGAGCAGATGAATGCCGGAGCATCATGGCATGTAGGCTGCCACTTAGGCCACCATCCTTTAATTTAGGCCGCCATCATTTAATTATAGGCCACCATCTTACTTTCTAGGCCGACAACTTATGTATTTGGCCAAACTATCCTTTATTATTTTCTCTTTTTTAATAGTTTTTGCTTTGTTTAAGGGTTTTACTATAAATACCATTTCATGTAATAGACTCTTTAGTTTTTGGATGTTATCGAAACCTTAGTGAGAATTTTCTCTTATCAATCAATCGTTTGATTGTGGCGAGATCCTGTTCTTATCAATCCTTGTGATCATGGTGAATAAACCGTTCCTATCAATCTATTTACAGATTGTGGCGAACAAATCGTGATTCTTATTTCGTGAGTCATATCGATCTAGGATTAGCATATTTCGAGTTGATTTGCTGCGTCATATCCTTATCAACATCAATCATATCTTTTAATTTCTTATATTCTAAACACAAAAAACATATAAAAATTGCATTTTTATTTTGTCTCAATCATTCAATTTGTGAGATCTACTACGTGCCCGTTTGAGATCACTAAGCCTAAGGTTTTAGGCACATCATTTAGACACCATTAGGATTCTAGGAGGGAAAGAAAATATGAAGTAGCTACTATATTTATGAATAAAGAAAAATATTTTGGATTTTAAAGGTTTTGCTTTTGGGTATTTCTTCATTGAGATTTATTTGCATTGAAATTTATTTATCAATACCTTTATAATCTAGTAATATAAGTATTAGTCTCCTAACGCACAGAGAGGGTGTGATTTACTCTCCCCCAAGTTCCAACAACAATATGAAAGTTCATATTTAGAAAAATTATATATATATATATAATTAAAAATATTCCATGGTGGAACATAACATATAGTCATTGTGGAAGTAGAACATATGCCAATAATATAATGTAGTGTAAATATTAAAGATTTTGGTCTTATATCTATTCTATTCATCACAGCTCTCATTTCATTAACTAATATTAATGAAAGTTTCTATGACAATAATCAATTAAGCAAAATGAACTATTTATAAAATCTTATAGCGCGTTACACGATAAAATAACGGGCAGAGAAAACGGTGAAATTAAATGTATGGAGGAATCTGGCTCGATGAAATCAAACGTTCACATTTAATAATTTAAAAATGGGCAAGAGAAAACGGTGGCATGTGGTCTGGTCCGGCATGAAAGAAAGTTTACAAATAATCTGAGTGATTAGTTTTTTTAAGTAGGTATAGATATTTTTTAAAATATTTTTTAACAAATCATTTATTAAAAATAGATATAAATAAAAAAATAACAGCTTTTATAAAAAGATTAAATGAATCATATATAAATAAAAATATTAATATAAATCAAATATATTTATATTTATTATTTCGATACATATACACAAACCGATAAAATTCAGACCTCCAAAGACTTGATGTTCAAGTGGACTACCTACCACCCAACGTCTTTTGTTTGTTCTGTTTAGACAAATACCCGACTTTTGAGGCATTTGTTCGTACCATCAACAATATTAATAACTGTCATAGAAATATAGAAAACACGTGCAAACAATTCATGGCTGGCTTGTCTTGTTACCATTCAAATCATTTATGGAAACTTTTCACGTCCATATTCGTGAAGAGCGCCCAAATATTTGATGCGTTGATATTGATAGGAGAAATCTTCAAGCATTTTAGTTTATTTTAATTTTAATTTTAATTTTTTTCCTTTTGCTGAATAAAGCATGTCAATACCTTTCCTGATAGTGGGTTAATGTGAGGAATGTTTTCAGCATGTTTTATGGTTATATTAATTTTTGAAATTTTTGTGCAAACATATCCTTAACTAATTTTGGACTTTTCTACTCGCAGAAAAGCATATTACAAATTGTTCACGTCATCAGAGCCCTATGACCGAAGGAAAAAATAAAATAAAATCTCACACTTCTTAACGTTGACTATACACTTACTGTAAAAAGACAGACATATGGACGAAATATAAAAATCTTCTTTATTATTTGACATATTAACATATATTTTAGAACATCTATTAACATTTTTCTTACAAAAGGGACAGTGTTATGATGTTTGCACAAAAATAAAATAAAAATAAGAACTTAGGATTATACATATGTGGTATCTATTCTATGGAAAAATAATGATTAAAAAATATATAATCATTAAATCCATAACTCCCTCTAAGCTTTTATGGGTTTTTCATTTTCAAACAAGCAGCCTTGTTTTATGATTCTATTAATAGTTGCGGTAGCATAACTTTCCTTTTATAAAGTAAATAAGAAAGTGAATTATATAGGGTATTATTAATTTTGATTATCTCTTTATTAAAATAATAAAAAAAGTTCCAAAAACTCGTCAATTAGCAATTAAAATAAATATGCTATTCTAATATATATATTTTTAATTAATTTGTCTCATTAACCTAACTTTTTCCCTTTCATCATAATGAGAAGGGGGTTCAAACTTAACATTTAAAAGTTCAAGAAGTACACTTAAATTTAAACTTAAACCAAATTACACGAAGCTGTTTGCTAATTGCCCAAGTAAATATGCTCCAGTCCCTTAAAAGTTGGTACAGCTACCAAAAAATATTAACAGTGAATCATGGTAAGAGTAATTTTATTTGAAAATTTGTTTAAGGAGCTATTTAATATACCACATCATAATTTCAAGTAACTCTTCATTTTAAGCTACTCTTTACTTTATTTGTAAATGACTTTAATAAATTTTTTAATATTTTTCTAATTTTTTTTTTCTAAGCAACAGCATTGCAAACAACACACTCTTGACATATTGTCAGAGAAAAATAGAAAAAGCACCGCTCCTTAGCAGTATACCGATGCTTGAGGAAGGATCCCGTTAAAGCTCTCCTGATAAAGCTGATTTGCACGTTAGCACAGCAACCTTGCACTTTAAAGGTTTATTTAACAAAATTTGCAGCTACATCAAAGCGTGAAGGTGCACATTGAATAATATATATTTTTTAGGGATGGATATGGTTCGGTTAATCAGTTCATGATTTCATATTATAAATTGAACCAAAATAATTGATTTTTTAAAATCTTCAATCTATACTAGTGTATTATTGATGATTAATTGTCTTAATAGTTAATCTTTTTTTTTTCAATTTTTGGCTTTTAACCATTTAACATAATGGTTAAACAAAAGTTACAATTAATCGTACTTTTAGTTGGTTAAAAAAGTTAAACCCTTTTGTTTCATAATTACATTCAAAAATTATAAATTAATAAATTAAATATCACAATTATATTCAAAATTTACAAATCAACAAGTTAAATAACTATAAAACTAACAACAAATTAAAAATATAAATCTAATACAATATTATATAAATTAAAACTTTATAATCTTTTTATTTTTTCAAACTACAACACAATAATAATATAATAATTATAACATAAGTTTTCGAATTATCAATTTTTTAACGATTGACCATTAATCGTTGGTTTCTTATGGTTACAAATAGAAACCGAAACTGAAATCGAACAATAAAAAAAAATCAGAACCATGGTTCAAAACCAAAACCGATAAATTAATTAATCTTATTTTTCGAATTAATTTTTTTATTTTGATTCGATTTTTCGGTTTTATCCAATTTTTTTTTTTTTTCTGTCCATATACATTTCACCGAACCAATCAAAAGCAACATTAGTGGAGTACATTTCACAGAACCAATCAAAAGCAACATTAGTGGAGTACATTTCTCAGAACAATCAAAAGCAACATTAGTGGGGGAAATTAATAATGTGTTGGCTTCTAGGGTTTCATTAGCATCCAACTTTTTCTTAACCTATGGGCTCAAAGCTGTTTAGGATTTGTCGTGGAGCCAACCAAAGCGCAGCTTTCTCGACATGAAAGTAGTTTTTCATATATATGATTTAGGAGACACCCATCAAAAGCAAAATGCGAAACCTACGCGTTCGTGAAGGTTTAAGGCAATTCACCGTAACTAGCATAAGTTCCAACATCATCATCTTCCCTTTCTTTCTTTCTTTTTTTTTTTTTTTCTTTTTAAATTGCTTCATGTAATCGTCGCCTATATTGCTTTATCGAAATTACCTTTTTTTTTTTTTTCTAAATTCTTCTTGTTTTGTATATTATATATAGTGCTGATAGGATCACGATGCAAACATAACTAAAAAAGTTAAATTGGAAAAAGAAATTATTTCCATGCTACATTTGACTTATTACTATTTATTTGTAGTATATAATTTTGATGGACATAATACTAAAAACAAAAAATAAATTAGTAGAGAGAAACATTAGTACCGCATACACCTTCACACCATAATATAACACGCTGTATGTAAATAGGGAAATGTTTTATGTATCATATATCAGGATTATGTGTTATATTGATTGGAATATTAAAATAAATATAACAAAAGATTGTATATTTGAAAACAAAATAAATAAATGAGGGTAACAAGTATTTTAATTAAGTAGCAGTGTAATACTTGAAGATCATTGTAATTCATTTATACTGACCGTACAAATATGGTTGCAAATTATAAAATACTATTTTACTAAAAAAAAAAAAAAAAAACCAACAACAATAGTAATGAAATTAAGATGGCAAGAGGGACGCACGCGTTCTTTCTTTATTTCTTAAGCACAACACTCTCTGTTTGTGATAATTATAATTCTTCCAGCTGAACAAGAGAGAGAGATGCAAACGCCAATAAAGTAGCAACATGGGTAATGAATTCTCCGCCTCGCCTAAGCTGCTGTGCATGTTCTTCCCATCTAGTCTGGACCCCTGCAGCATATAAAAGCAAATGTACCCAAACTTCAAGGATCATCTCCCATTTCTTTTCTACCTTCTCATCATCATTGGAGGTGAAGTTGTCTTCCAAATCCGCTGCTAGTTTGGCTCCAATTTGAAGTGGAGTGATGTCAGTTCCGATTTCTCCATAACCAGGCTTCCTTGCCTCTTGAAGAAAAAACCCACAAAGGTTCCCAAAATCACGAACTTTTTCAACTCCGATCGATTTTTCAGCCAAATACTCTATATCGATAAAGCATAAATGGTACAAGTTATCATAATTTCCTGCAGGTAGCAGTTTTTGAGCAAAGCATGCTAGATACGTCAAATAGTCAGAGATGTATCTACTTGCATTGCGATAGGAACGAACTTTTGAGCCATCTCTATCAGGGACTTTGTTTGCTTCGTCGGAGTAGCAACAAAAAGTAGTGGCAATGTGCCATGTTAACACGCTTTCATCAAACTCAGTTCTGCTTGCGCTCCAACTAACATGCTCCGAACAGCCATATCTGTTAATCACCTCATCTGCACATTCGTATAAAAACTTAGCATAATTATTCATGCCCACAACTCTAACTGGTGCACCTGCACGCCGTCTTATATCATTACTGATGCCCTTGCCCAATTCTGGTGCCTTATAGAATTCTCGTCGGTCACGGATTACCTTGACAATCACCTCCTTCATTTTGCTGACATCATCATCATCACCTCCTGAAAAGCAGCTTCCAAAAACCACTTCTGCTCCTTTTCCAAAATAGCCATCAAACTTCAACTGATCAAAGAAAGGCCGGGAAAGAGAAACAACTGAACTTTGGATCACTCCCATTTTTTTATATGACACAACGGCTCTAACGATGTTACTCTGCTTCACTCTTCTTGACCATCTCCTTTCAACCAACAAAGCTGTCCTGCATGTGTTAATTATTGGAAACAGAAATTTCCTAATGCTAAGGCTAACCCACTTGGCCCTAGACCCAACAGTGTGGCCTCTTTTTAGAAAATCTATCGTCCAATCTGAGAAAACCACCCAAATGGTTGCATATAGTTCTAAAACAACCGCACCAATCATCAAAAAATATGTAATCAAGACATCAGATAGTGAGTGATTAAACCACATGCGTTTGTGTGTGTATACAATAACAAAGGAAGTCAGTGTTGCCATTGATGAAACTATATACGCACAGCGCAAAAAGATCCCCAATCGCGAATAAATTAATAACGCCCGTGTATATATCAAATCATACATGAGCCCCAGTTGATCCTCTACTAACCTAAAGGCATCTACAGGTGATTTTTGCAAAATGGTATTTCCTTGATCAAGGAACGTTTTCCATTTTAGTATCATACCATCTGCAAAGTTATTTATTAGCGTGTAAAGAAAACGGTAAACTTCATCATTTGAAATACCATACAAAAACCGAGATTTAGTTATTCGTTCCCTTGTTGCAGCTCTAAGAGCCCATATTCTCTCGCAATATTTGATAACTCCCCATAAAAGTATGGGAATTACCAAATATGTAAGAGGATTGTGACTGTTCCAGGATTTAATGACAGCATAAAGTGCCACCCCAACTTGAATGACTAGATTGAACATGTGTCTCAACCATAGGTTATTGTCTTCTAAGGAATAGGCAGTGATGGTATCTGGTCCTCCAAGATGCAAAATCAGGAACGCTACCCATAGCAAATGTAGTTGTTGGATTTGCAAGGGCTCCTCTTTGCATGATTTTGCTCTACTTTGGGCAAGTACACCAAGCGAAAAAATTGCAACAGCATCAGCAGAAATATAAGCACACCATATTGGAATCTTCAGCCAAATTGTACCATAAATCTTCCTCCAAGACCCAAGGAGAACAAGAATGATTTGTATTATCATACTAAGTACAACACCTATCCGCACTTCCCATGTATAGAAAAACTCACTTAATTTTTGGAAAAGCATTTCTCTGCAGTCAAAGTATGTATACACACACACTAAGGGATACTCAGTATTGGTTTTTTTGTAGTGTGAGAGATGTGACATTGTGCTGGGGTTTTTATAAAACGACTATGTCTGAGAAGAATATGTTATATTATTTCCCTTCATATTTAGTTTTAATATTAGTACTTGTCTTTAACTTTAATATATAAATGTATATTTGTAGTATGTAACATGTCCAATATTTTCAATGTGGAATGTAAGGACTTTTTCATCATCTTTTATTATTATATTGATATTTGAATCTTTCTTCATTGTGGAGCATTTAGCTTCGTGTTTTGTGTAACGTGAAGTGTCAGCAGTCTGATTTAAATTAGAATCAAATATCACTATGTCATAACTTTCCTTTTATTAAAGCTAACGGGATATAACCAGGACAGCATCTACATGACAAAAACTTACATGCTACAAAAAAAGTCTCGATATTCTATTCTAATGTATACTATTTTTTTTCTTTTTTATAATGTACTTTTTTTTTTTAACAAAGCGAATCAACTCCATCATTTGGCGCAAAAAAAAAAAAAAAAAAAATTCCATCATATTCTTTATTCTTTTTATCTTTTCTTATTATTTTAGCATAATGCTAGGCAGATCTTTCCAACAATACAATAAATTTATTCCTATGTGTAATAAGAATATTTATCCTTAATTACGTTAAGTAATAAAATATACAGTAAATCATAAATACATTATAATAATTTTATAAGTTTAAAGAATATACATATATCCACTAAATCATAATTAAAAATGTATGTGCATGTTTTAAAAAGTCTTGAGAAGGTAAAGTCATGATTTAAGATATCAATGGATCTATCAATATTTGACAAGTAATTTTAAGAGAGTATCTTACATCTAATCCCTATAATTAATATTGGTATTTTTTTGAGGGAACACTTTTCTTTGGTATAAGGGAATTGATAGAGAATGGTTGGTGAGGGAAGGAAATTATGGGTATTAAATTCCATCCCCTTGTTTGTTTTGAAAGAAAAACACAAAGAAAAGGGAAAATGGATGTAATATATTCCCTGTATCCCACTAATTTTTTTTATCCCCTCCAAAATGGAGAAATTTTGTGATATTACTCTTATAACATTTTTTTTTAAATTATTATTATCTTATAAGGATATACAAATAATTTACTATTATATCTTTTTTTTCTTTGTAATAATTGATATTCTATTCATATTCTTTCCTTTTATTATCCAAACACAAGGAAAGATTCAAAATTCCTGATAAATTATCTCCTCTATTTTCTTTCTTTTCATAATTCACCCTTCCTAGGTTATCCCATTGTGCCAAACAAAGTGTTAATAAATCTAATCCAAGCATGCTACTCACTCTATTCTAAAAATCATAACAAGTCAAAGAAAATTGAAGCAATAGAACAAAAAAAATGGGATCATTTTTTTTTTAAAAAAAATTAAGTTAAATGTATTGAATGCTTTATTATATATATTTTTAATGATTGTCTCATTTATTTACTAGGTGCCAATTATTTTATTATTTATAATAACCAATTGGCAAATTAGATTAATTAATACTTGCTTGATCTTTCTAATTTATGAGGCAACTAGCTAGAGGTTCCTATGCATTGGATTGAACTAAATGCAATTGTTAATCGAAGCATTTGTAATGAGAATTGTAACTTATTATTAGTTATAAATTTAAATCCTAAATTAATAATTTGACTTTTTAATTTTCATCGGATCAACATTAATGAGAATTAAAACGTGCTAGTAATGACAAATAAAACATAGAAAAATAATTGGTAAACTATGTAGACAAATATGGAAAGAGAAAAACACTATGTAATGTCTGATATACAAAATTATCTACAATAAAAAAAGGATGGAATGGAATGAGTAATGGGACAACAAATCCATTTCTATATTCCAACTACCTTGCTATGTTTAGATACATTTAACGAATGTGAGAATAATCTTATTTAACTAATGCCTTAACAATTAATTTATATAATAAAAATATATGAAAAAATAAAAATGTAATAAAATAAATAGCATTAATAAAAGTCAACAGGAATCATATTTGCTTATACTACCTTCTCAAAAGAAGAATCAAAATCTTGTTTTTGGAAGTACTTCTTAATATGAAAAATTGAATAAAATCTATAATCACTATTCCATTCCAAATCCATTCTCATACACCAAACAAAATTAGCAAAACATTATGATTGTCTTTAATATTATTAAAAGAATATTATCTGTCTTAAATGTCTAAAATAATGAAATGATAATTCCAATTTTCATTATTCATCACTCTATTATTCTTAATTCTTATTTTATTTTTTATTATTTCTTTAATTTTGAGAAACAATCACTCACGATAAAACAATACATCAATTGAAAATGATATATTTGAAAATGTATTAATCACATTTAGTTATTCACTTATTAATACATAACAAAATAAAATGTTTTAGCATAATAAAAATTACTTAAGAATGGTGAATTCAAAACCTAAGATTACGTATATTCATCATGAATGATATCTATCAAACCACAAGTTTGTTTAGTAGGAAACATAAGCTGATCGATATTATGATCGTACATTTTTAATAATATTTAATTAACCTTTTTAGGTTAAACTTTTTAAATCTGTTAGTATTATATGAAGCAACAGAATGTTATACATAGGAAGGGGGAAAAAAAAATAGAAGACACTTTTATAGTGATTTCTTTGATCTTAATTTTTTACCCATCTCTTTCTCTTCCCCGTATATAGTGGAAACACATGTGAGATGCCTCCATAAAAAGCCAATCTGTAAATCAGAATCATATTCGAAAAATAAATTATTTAATGTTAATACTACTGTTCTACTTTTACTTTTATAATATTAATCCGAATACAATGATAGGTATGAAGAGAGACCTATAGCTTAAAGAATGACCGAGTATTAAGTCAATGCGGAGACTAACCGATTTTCTTCTAAACTTTTGGTGAAAGGCGGAAGAATATAAGTAACCTGTTGAATTTGTTTTTGCATATATCTTTATTTTGCATATAGAAAAATGGAAGTACATGTAAATAATTTTATCTTGGTATATTTTATAATTATATATATGTATAGTGTGTGAAATGAACGAATACACCACACAAGAAGTCCTATTAATAATCTCTGGCGACCTAACTATGTTTTGTCTTTACTCGGACACAATTGTCCAAGTTGAATCGGTACAAGATGAGCTCGCGCATCTGGCATTATTCATGTGATCAATTTTTATTCCCAGTAAGATCATGGGATCAATGTTGAATTTCTATCAACTGATACTCTTTTAACTAACGAACAAGTCTCTATTCACACTGTATTATAATTAATTACCACTATAAAAAACTATTCACATCTTGGGTTAGATGCCATCAGCAACTAAAATATGAATTGAAATTAAACCTTTTAGGTCAACAAGGCCTGAAATGTAGTTACAACTAATCATATATAGTTGAGGCTGCAAAGCACCACCACAAAGAAAAAAAGAGATAGATTGTGTAAATGGACTTTAAATTATTTAAATATTATAATTATTTATATGAACTTCACTCTTTGGACTTAATATAAGGCCTAAAGAGCCTATGACTCATTAGGATAAGTAACGAAGTTTTGACATGGTAAGCTTGGAGTAGGGTTCTTTGGACCAGCCTATTCGCCATATGATCTTTCTCATTATGGTTATGGCTTATGCACTAAAAGGGATTCATCTTGGTCTTCAAATATCGCGGATACCGTTGCTGGCTAAACTCTATAATGGTTAAACTCTATAAATATCCCTAGTCACTCTCATTTGAAAAAAGAAGAAATTTGATAGAAATACTGAAGTGCTGCTGAATTTCCATCTTAAGTGATCAAAGACTTGTTCATTACTACTAGTGGAGTTAGATGCTTGATATCTCCTCCATTTGTCATAAGTGCATTTATGACAATTGAGACTACCTACTTATCTTCCTTATTCCACTTCTCTCTTGATTACTTTTAATGTGTCATTGTATGTCACTCCTCACAAGTTATGTGCAGCACGACACTAATATAACATACACATAATTACCCAACTCGAATCCATACGTCTACAACTACACAACAAGTGCCTGAAATGACTCAAATTTTAGCAATTGCATGCCACTAATTTGCCCCTAAATTCATTAATGATGCTACTTCTCTAACTGTTGTTGTTGGGGGTGGTGATCAAACTACGGGTGGATATTACATTCACCAATACCTTCAAAAATATATGGAGAATGTTAAATTTTGTATTCGAATTTTGTACAAAAGTTCAATTTGATGGTTAAACTGTAAAATAGTCAATTTAATGACCAATCAATTTTCTATAGCTATGTTTACAACCTTGACATTGTTTGCTCCATTCTTGATATAAAACTGGCAGTTATCAATATTAGACTATGTTAGAAGTGGTAAAAGTTCAATAATAGCTTGTGACTTTCATGTTAGCAAACACATGCATGTAAAATTTTTGAGAAAAGAGTCTGACAGAAGAGGTGAAACTCATTGCTGACTATAATAAAGAGAAGAGTCTTGCATCTTTATCCTAATCAGAGATGAGACTCGCTTCTCTTCTCATCTCATCTCCATTATCAATGGCAGGAGTAGAGAGGTGAGAGTTGCCTCTTTATTTAGTTAGCAACGAATTTTGCCTCTTTCAATTAAAAGAGGAGAAACTCCCCTCTTAGTTTCCTTATATAACCCCCAATAGGACCATTTTCCTCATGCACGCATTTCATTTTCATGCAGGTTTCACTGTCTGCTTTCTCACTCTCATTTTTGCAGCTCCCTTCTCTTGTATAATTGAATGTCCATCGTAGCACCGATTGCTTCCTTTTTTTTAACCTTTTTTTCCTTTTCTTTTTATTAAATAATTATTAATTATTTTTTATGTTATTTCTTATTCAAGTATTAAAAAAAAAATCTATGCTTGTAATTATTGCTTCATTTAAGGTTAGTAAATTAATATTTTTTTTTTCACATTATGTATTTATTATATGCATTTAATGTCTTATAATATAAAATTTTCAAACATAATATTAACACTATTATAATAAAAAAATATTATATATTACAAATTAATATTATTATTTAATATAAATTCATAAAAAACAGTACAATATTTTGAATAATGGGAGAATTAAATGAATAACAAAACATATTATATTTGTACTACTATAGTAGGGGTCGATTTGATCTCAGTGGTCACATGTGTGCAGTGTGTGTCTCACATTACACATGGTTTTAGACTAGTGACATGCAAGTACACATAAAGAATGACTAAAACTGATAAGGTAAAGAGGAGGAGTAGGCGGTCTTAGGGATCTCGAACTTACTAGTGATAGGTAGAGCAACTATGCAACATCAACCTCAATGTTCTAGAGGATAAGCTATGTGTTCTTTGCTATGAGCTCTATTTGATATTCTATGAGAGTATTTCGATAGCATTTTGGTGTTTCTATCAATTTCCTTTATCTTCCAAACGAAGAGGAGCTCTGGGTATTTATAGAGCTTTGCTCTTAATTATGTCTATCCGATCGTATTGACCATCAATGGGCAAGATGAGCCCTCCTAAGATGGGTTCTTCTATGGGCTCTCAAGCCCATAGACGGCTTCTTTGAGTGAATGAGCTTCTTGAAAAAGATTGAGAATAGATAAGTATGTTTGAATCAACGTCCCTACTCTAAGCCTACCATGCAAATACTTTCCTAGTCATCCCAATTTCATGGACGTGACTCTATGGGCCTTGTTACTTAGCCTAAAGAGTTAAACCCAAGTTATTTCTAAGCTTTAAGACCTAGAATCTAAATTTTACCCTCTAAATTTCCCCCTGACTAAAGTTATTCAAATGAAGTTGAACGAGTTTGGATATAAAATACAACTTTTAATTAACTATGGCATTGTTTGGCACTTATGCGCTTATACAATAGCTACTAAGCCCATTGTTGGCTTCTCATACCATTAAAATCAATATCAAATGATAAGATTAACTCCTAGATATCTTTTATAACTAATATATATATATATATATATATAACATTTCAATAGCAAATGTCACGCCCTAAAGAGTATCCTAAACTTGGTAATATATTGTACACAATATTAAAGCTTGGGAATAACTATCTTAGTCATATAAAGACTTCCATATTATGCATAAGGTGTCCTTCACAACAATGAAAACACATTGGAGTAGTACAATTTATGATTATAGCAAATAAATAGAAATGTAAGAGAACTTTACATAATTAAACTTAAACAAGGTAGATTACATTTCTTAGCAGCCATACCCTTGATAATGTCTACAAATGGTTTAGATATTACAGTTATTCACAATAATCTGCAAAGTAAAAACATATCATATATCTACATTAAAAGGTCTCTAAGAGAAACTTCATCCTAAGCTTTCGGATCTTTCTTCATGGTTCCAAAGTCCAATGTTGATTTCCTTGATGTCTTGTCCTCAATTAAAGCCTCAAGTATTCCTGTTTCAAACAAAATCTATGGGGTGTAAGCTTACAACATACTTAGTGAGATATTTCCCTATCACTTGCACTAACGTGAATAAACTAACAACTTTGTCAATTAAAGTGTGTGCTAAGCTCACGCAACAAGCACACGAAAATCACAAATATGTATAGTTATTTGAAATCTATACATAGAACGGATTTCCAACCCCCATGTCAAGGTTTAGGGAATTGTTTCTGAGGGTCTTTGCGATCCTCTACTGTTAGTCCCCAAGTACTCGTCCATAACGTTTTGCTGGTGCAGCTCCAAACCAAGGGTCGCATTGTTCAAGCGACATGGATTCTCTAAGAAGGAGAAGGGCCCGTATTGCACCACGATTACAACCATCCAGCTGTACGCATAGGAGTAGCAGCCTTTCGAATGTAAGTCGATAAATGCTAGGCATAACCATTTCTTTTGTTAACATGACCCGTATTAAGGTTCAGTAAGGGCGATTAAACCATTGGAACACACATAGCAACCAACCATATAAATGAGTAAACATACTTAAAAAAATATTCGAGGGTTATGATATGCTTAGTATTCACTTAATCTCACAAGCAAAGAAATACATGCTTAACCCTTGATAACCCCAATACATATCCAATTTTTATCTTTTCTTGACATGCTAGTGCAGCTACCTTACAAGTAGTCACTCAGCCATGTCTGGAAAAACTTTAATTGAAGTAGTCTTTGGGGTATGGTACATCAAACTTGCCGTCACCTAAACAAAAGAAATACTTAGAATGAGTATTTCATAGAGATTCTGCTTAATTTTCTAACTCTATTTATTCTATTTGTGTTATTTTTCTTGTTTATAGAAGTTTCAACTTAAAATGGCCATAACTTGTTCATTTTAACTCACATATGAGTAGTTGTTTTTTACCTGCTTCAAACGCTATATCCATTTCTAAGGTTGATTTCAACATTTATGATCATTAAGTCTTGGAACCCTATGGAATAGATCACATCCAAAAGGTTCCAAACTTTGATCTTTTTAATTTCTAGAGTTTTTACTTCATTTGGACTCTTTAAGTCAAGTATAAAATGTTCCTTCTTTAGAAATCATATAATAATAGTAATAGGCACATTATATGCATAATCCTAGTAATGTTGCTAAACAATAGAACTTTTATTGAAACAATTTCCATAGAGAGTAGAAAAGTTAAGTTGATGAGAAAATAACTTTTGGGAATTTTAATAAAATCTCTATTTTTAGTTTTTTTTTTTTTTTTTTTTTTTTTTTTTTTTTTTTTGCAAATATGAAACTGAACTAAAAATCATGGTTTTATATTTAGTTTAAATCCTTGAATATCTTATATTTAAAATAAAGTTTCATTTAACCAATTATTTTCAAAACATGAACTTTATGTGTTTATGAAGAAAATATCCTAAGTTGTATTTTCTTTGTAATTTCCTTGAGTTTCGACATGCAAGAAAATTTAGGCAAATGATTTATTCTAAATTTTCACTCTTGATGAAAAGGTTTTCCTTATATCAAAAATAAGATTTTAGGAAAATTTTACATAACAAGGAATTGTTAGTAGTTATATTTTTGGAAAAGCTTACTTAGCATAGCAACAACATCACTTATGAGCATATATATGCATGAACTTAGAATTTATAATATGAACACATAACTAAGAGTATGATTATGGTAATATCCAAGAAAACATAAGAAAAAAATAAATTACAAAAAATCATAAAGTTGGCAAAATAAAAACATAAAAGTCTTAGCTTGTTATCAAGACTCTCTGGCACTTGAAATAATGTAGTCACCATAATCAATAAATAAAAACAAAGTGTGAAGAAAGGAAATTAGAAGTCTTAGATTTTCTTGTCAAGTCTTTTGGAGACTTGATATATTCTAATATCATAAATAAAATCGAGATAGATAATAAGAAAATTATGGGAGTCTTAGCTTTAGGTCAAGACTCCTTGAAACTCGAAATTTTAGTCTTGATTTTTAAACTAGTCCATGACTAAAATAGACTAGTCTTATAAAAGCATGAAATAAATAAATTGTTTGAAATAAAAGAAGTGCATAAAAGAGCATGAAATAAAAGAATTATATTAAAGAGCATTAAGCTTTAAAGATTATATATACCACATATACATATTAACATATAGAAGGTTAAGTTGGCAACATGAATAAAATGAATATATAGTAACATGAACTTAAACATTGTGATATGAGTAATTTGTTGTCTTGTATTTCCATTCCCTAGAATATGTACAATGGGGATTCCACATGGAAAAATATCAAAAGACTCACATATTTTAAGTTGAGCCAGACGTACCCTGTGACGAAAGCTATGAGCCTTCTTAGTAGCCCGTGACCCCTAATTTGCTAAGGTGTGACTTGGTTTTTTAGTCACGATGTACCCCATGACCCTTCCTAAATAACCTGCAACCTAACTTAAGTTGTAAAAGATGAAGAAGAACATAAGTTAAGAAGTTTGTAACGAGAATCTAGGACACATAAGGTCTGGTAAGAGTTCTTTCTCATGCAATGTATGCTTGTTATTATATAGGAGCTTTCAATCAAGACCTAGAGTTTCCATTAGACTACTATGATCGCTAAGCAGGATAAGTGAGTAACTTGAATCTTATCACGTTGTTGTGCTTGTAATATAGTTGCACTTGTTATTATATGAACATAATTGGTTATGTATGGGATGGGAATGACGTATGATGTATAGTGCATGGATGAGACAACCTTTAATAATAGAAGTGATAACCAATTTCTTATTATTGTGGTATAATTCATATTGATGGTTGTTTGAATATTGTTTGGTCACTAATAACATGATCTAAGTCTTATCTGACCCTTAATCTGAAATGGATATGCATTACACGACAACATACTGCATTAACATAGCACCTACATAACGTATCGATATTCCTATTCTATGGTAATACCTTGTTACACCAGCGAATTTGGGTGGGGTTATCATAGGATTGTCAGCCCCACGAGAACTAATTAGGCATCGAAGAATGTCACCTAAGTTGGAGTTGGCTTTTAGGATATTGATACTTAGGAGTTTCTAAGGTTTTAAGGTGAAGTTGAGACTATGTTAAATATGTATATGTACTTAGTAAATTTGAAAAACTTCTCCATCCTTAGTTTTCAATCTCTGCTGGGCATGGACGACTTGAGTTGGTCCTTCAACACCCAAGAGAGGACATAAATCTCCATTGGTTTAGATTCCAATAATTCAAACTGTGCATTTCATATGTTTGAATGTGGCAATGCACATGATTGGAACTAAAACTTGTCTGGCATTTGTTTGTTGTGTGATTCGATCATCTTATCTCACTAAGCTGTGGTATATTCAAACTACTATAGACTTCATGTGCTACAAAGATCTATAGAGTTGATCCATGTTCAGGGATGTAGTAGACATCAAGGGGAAAACCAGGGTTTGAGTGGCAATAGTATTTTTTGTATAGGACTTATGTGTCTAAGTTCTCTTGAAAGTTTGTAAGATTATATTTGGGAGCTTAACCCAAGTTGTATGTAAAGGACTCGTTTATGGATCTTATATGTATGCGAAATTTCTTATCTTGATAACCTCATGATCTTATTTTAATTGTCTACACCATAGAGTGTCTTAATAGTTTGATGCCCATAGGGCCCTATTTAGCTCATTTGAATATAGTGACTTCTAAATTGTTGCAAAAAGGGGCATTAATACTGCTAGGATGCCCTGTAAGGGTATGACAAAAGCTATACTAATCCTAAACTACTGCTATCTTTGGTTGGAGGAGCAACCTGCTAATGCTAAGAAGACAACCGCCGACTTGTTGACTTATGCTGCAATTGCCCCCTCATCTCATCTTTATTCCCTTCTTCTTTAGTAGCATCATGATGTGCCTACTGCTTTAAAGCATGATATTCTTCTATCACTAAAGGCTGAAGCGGTGTTGGGGTAGATGGTTGGTAATGATCTTCATCAGTTGTGGAGCTTAGAAAGAATGATGGAATAGCAACTCCTATATGATTAGCTACATTCTTTAGAAATTTGAGAATTGTTATTTGATTATGTTTTATATCAGCAACCTCTTCCTCTAATTTTGCCAAATTACCCACTAAGAAAATAGATAAGGTAGGTAGATGAGGTGCTGCTCCAGTGTTCTCCACATCAATGTTAGGATTTGAAACTTGCTTCACTCCCTAGTAAGTGAAGGGTGTCTTAAGCAATGGCTTAGATCCTGCTACTATGTTTGTTAGTGCATTTATACTTAGCTAGAGTTTCAAAATTTTTAGGATTCTAGTGATCATGGCCCCAAAGTACACACCGGTGGTTTTAGTGAAAATTTGTGCTTAATCTCAAATGCCACTATAACTCCCACATTCACTTATGCGAGCTCGAGTAGGTTGAACCTTGATATGAATTTTTAGGGTTTCAAGAATATGAAAGGACAATGAAAATAAGAAATGATATGGATAAAATTATTATTTGACAAATTAGACGAACAATAGAATTAAACTAGCTTGTAATTAGATTATAGAACGATAGGATCCACAATCTATAAAATAACTACGGTATTAAAAGAATCACAAGATTCTAATAAAAAGGGTTTACCATAATTCCATATCACTCAAGAATTGATAAGAACACATGAATTAAAGAGAATCAAATCTCAATAATCATAATCACCATCAAGCGTTTCACACATCAAAGTGTTCTCACAACTCAAAACAAAGGAAAACTTCTCTGTTTTGCCCTAGGGCATACATTATAAAGGAAACAAGAAACAAAATAAATTTGAAAATTTCGAACAAGAAAAGCTAGTGGCCTATAATTGTACAATGGTGGCCTACATTATATAAGCTGCCGGTCTTGAAGATAGCTCATAAAATTTCGAATCTGTGAACTATGAAGACCAGTAGCCTAAACTCTTATGTTGGCAACATACAGGTGGCGCACAGGTCCTATTTCAACATTTGTTTTTTTCTCCCTTTTGTTTTCCATTCCAACAACTTTAAGCTTGTTGATTCCTATCATTACCCCCGGGTTTGAGTAGATTCATCCTCAAATCTTGATCCTTCAATCTCTGAACTTCCAGAGTTAAATTATGAGTTGTTATCTAGCTGGTCCATGTAAACAAACTTCTCAGTTCTTTAATCTACTTAATATGCACCATCTTTGCGCTCTATACCTGTATAAGACTCATAGGTAGTAGCTTGTATGTTTTGTCCCATTGTCGAATAGTATATTCGTTCTTGCACTTATCAAAGGTAGCTTTGAGATCATACTGCCATGGTCTTCCAAGGATCAAGTGTGTAGCATCTATAGGTACTATATCACATAAGAATTCATTAGTACAATGATAAGATCATATTTTATATAACTTTTTCTATGTGCAATTTGAATAAACCTATCTTAAATTCTATTAAAATTGCTTGAATAGATACTTGTTTTGATTAAATTCATGTTTTGGGTTTAAATGGAGTAAAGGAATGAAAAACAAGCTTAATTGAATAGAGAAAAGGAAAATTTAGAGGATACGCAACATCTCTTGAGTCAAAGTCGCCAGCTTAGTGCCACCTTAGAACTCAACTTAAAGGCCGCCTCTATGCCGCCGGCCTTGAGGCGGTATAGGATGAGGAAGACCAAACAATAACAAAGGCTGGCTTGATGCTGCTAGTGCAAAGGAACTAAAGCAAGCATCTGCAAATTTATCCAATGCTGGCTTTCTGGGATTCAAAGCTGCCGGCGTTGTGACGGCTTTAATTGTGCACGGAATCGAAATAATTAAGGCTATTGTCAAAGCTGCTGGCCTTGATTATCAAACAACACGGCCTTCAACATACGCCGGGTAGATCAAGCGATACGCCGCTGGCTTTCAAACGGCGTAGCTTATCCATAGAAGGCCAAAATGTAAGGCCGAAGCTTACACTGCCATCGTTCAATGACTTTTCATATGTATGCCGCCTATAAGCCGCCGGCGTAGGATGTATAACTGCTGGCATACAATGTTGTAATTGTAAGATTTTGCAATTGAAGAGTCTGAATTTTCTTCTATATAAAGATAGGTTTTCTTCATTGGAGAACACACACGAAAATAGATAGTTTACAATTCCTCTGTAAGAGTTTGAGAGAGTTTGAGAGATTAAAAGCTTTGTATTGAAAAGAGTTTGCAAGTGAAGATCTGAACAATTGAATTGGTGATTTCTAATCCTATTTCTTATACAATTCTTTTGTTTGAATTTTCTGTTTAATATGATATCATTTGCATTTTCTTATATGATAGTTGAATTATTCATGAACAACTAAATTTTATTTGTGGGAAGAGATGAAGTTCTAATTATGCTAAAATGATCGTTGAAATTATATTATAGGGTTGTTAGAATTTTAGAATATTTGTATTGAATTCTAATTATTTATCTTGTTTCTGTATGGAATTAGATTAATAAGAATCTTGATAATTCGGAAGTGGAATTATGATTCATAAGAATTCATGAAATAAGATTAAACAACAATTGCGGAAGTGGCATAGTTTAATCTAGTTTAGAAATTGACTCATATGATTCATGCAATATTTTAATTTAATTTCTTACTAAGGAATTAGGAGAAATTGATTTAGGATATTAGACAATTGTAAAATCGGGAGGTTTATAATTATAGATTCGATTCCATTAATAATTTATTTAGCGGAAGCTATTAGATTATTTTGTGGTTTCCTAAAACTTATAGTTTTAGGTTTTGTCAATTTCATATAAATATCTATAATTCTAAATATTCATATGATATAATTTCAATATGATTAGCAAAGATTAGAATGAATTCTGCTTCTTCCCACATTTTGTTTGATATATCTATCTCATTCTCTCATCTTATACTTATTCAGTATCTATTTTCAGTAGATTAGAAAATCTCAAAGTCAATAGCCTAAATATTAGTTTAAACTGATATCGGTCTAGTAATTATAAGAATTCCTTGTGGGAACGATACTTGACTCATTTTTCTATATTATTTGATTTGATTCAGTATACTTGCTGGTATTAATGCGTGCTTTATTTTTTATATACATTTCAAATGGATCATACAATCACCAATAGAAAGAGGTACACGGACGTGTTTATGCACCTGAATAGCTTCCTAATGACTAAGCCAATGAAGAGCATATGGCTTTGGATGCTGCTCCACCTACAACTCCAGTTTAGAAACCAATCTAGTAGAAATAACATTGGCACAACTGCCACTATCAATTATAGTTAAACAAGATTTTCCCAGCACCAAACTTTGAACATAAAATAGATTAGTTTATTGATCTAGAATCACATTCTTCTGCTCAAGTACTACATCTTGGAAACCCAAAGAAACATTTTTAATGTCAATCTTTTCTTCCTCACTACTCTTTTGTTCTTATTCCTTGCTCCCAATCTTATTCTCCTTCATGATCATAATTTTTTTTATTAAGACACTGAGAATAAAAACTTCATGAAAATTGTCCAAATAATGCATATAAGGTCAACAAAATCAACTCACCAAACCAATCAAACATTGCCAACTCAACTCCTCATTAATGATAACAAAAACAACTGATAAAACAACGTCTAATTGTAGAGAATTCGGATGAACTTGTCGAAGAAAACGGTCCTCCTTTTTCCTTATATATATATATATATATAGGTTTAAGTTTCATAATGGACAAGCAAACAACTCCCACTTAAGCTCGAAATTTCTAGATTAAAATAACTCCCAAGTAGTAGCCAAAACGAGCTAAAAACAAAAATCAAACTGCTCTAATCATCCCAATTCGAATCGAAGAAAAAAATAGCACGAAAAACACTTGAATTGAGAACGAGGTAAGTTGATGTAATTCGGGTTGTTTTTTTTTTTTTTAAACTAAGGATTGGAACTAACTTTTGATGATCATAGGATCATAACCAACACAAAAACAAGCTTCGAATTTCATCGGATTGGCTCGAGTAAGGTAATTTTTTAAAACCCTAACCTTATTGATCCGAAAACCATGAATCATGTTGTTGTTTTGAGTTGATGTTTAAGTAGTAAAATGTTTTAGAAACTCATTGGAATCAAATTATGGGCCTTGGAACGTTAGAATTCGGTCGAAATCGATCGAGCTCATCGGGGAAGACAATGAACAGTACTTCCCTGATGAGCACAGGAGGAACAAGGGCGTGTTCCACCCCGTGTACCTATCGGCTTTCACTATTTATAAAAAGGAAAAAAAGTTTTAAAACCGAATTAATTAAACTAAATTATATAATAATTAATATTATAAATATTTTTAGGACTGTTTTATTTTTATTTATTTATTTTCTATAATTATTAAGAGTATTCTTACTTATTAGTAATGTAATATTAAAATTATTGAATATTGAGTTTAAAATTAAAAAAAAATATGTATTAATAAATATATAGTATTTAAGTAATATATAATGAGATTATTAACATAAATATTATGAATTAGTAATATTAACATTAACAATAAAGGATTATTAGTGATATAAATCAATATTATTAATTTAATTCAAGTTCATTAAACTTTACAACTATAATTGTTAATATTTCTAATATCATTAAAAATGCTTAAATTAATAATGATTATGAAATTATCATTTCTTAAATATTAGTATAATTAATATTCATAATTAGAACCCAAAAGCTAAGCTTAAAGCTATTTTAGTAATATTACTATTAGTTTTAACTCTAATGAGTAAGGATTTGTAAATTATGATTAAGCTTACAAGTTTTATTATTATAGAAATCATTATTATTATTATCATTAAACTTGTTTATTATTATTGTTATTTTCGTAATTATTATTATTATTATTATTATTATTCAACCAACAATGATGTTTCGAAAATAATTTTATTTAATTTAGAAAATCTTTATGTTATTAAATTTATTATCATTATGGATGTATTTAATTAGTTTTACAGGAAAAATTATAAGTTTAGCAATTACTAAATATTTATCTAAATGGATATTTATTAATAATGGATAACAATGGAAATTTAAATAGTCTAGATTTATGAATATAGGTATATCTATACTTTACAAGAAAATTATATCAAGTAAATCGAAAGAAAATCGATAGTTCTAAACAATAATAACTATGAAAGTGAAATAACTGAATTGTCAAATTCCCGAATACCTGCTTGATAGATATAACTATCAAACAAAGTCAAACCAAACAACTTGAAAATAAATATGGACTAATACTAAAGTATCTTAAGATCTCCAAAGAATTAATATAGTAATAGAACGGAAACCCAGCAGTACAATAGGATACTTAAACATTCATAGGAGTTTAGTCATATAGTTTTTGTATCATTGATGAATATATTAATCATCTCAATAGGTAACTTGGGTACTTGTGAGGACTTTCCTGACGATTACTACGATTGATCAACATGAGCAGGTGAGTAACTCAGTTTTATTACATTGTATGTGCTTATAACTTAGCGAACTTTAGATAAAAGATAATAATTTGAGTGTACTGTATGGTTTAGGGGAACTGTTTATTGTATTGATTGCCAAGTCACTCTAATAATAATGACAACAGAATTATGTATGACTGTATTGTTTGTGCAACATGATTAAATGTCTGTATTGCTTGATCGCCTTCAATTTTATTAAAAACTACTGGTACCATAATGGAAATTGTACATGCATTGCATGTTCTGCATAAAGTAGCATTTGAGTAAGTAGTAGCCTACTACGTGTTAGTATTTTGGATCTCTGGTAATACTTGGTTTATCTACGCAAGAAAGCTATTAGTTAATCGCAAGATTACCTTTGTTCTATTGATACTATAGGAACTAAATGGAAAATGAAGGACACCGCTAATGGTATTGCTTGGAAATGACTAATACTCAGTAAAGTTTCTAAAGCTAAAGCAGGAAATGAATGTTAAGACACAATAAATTTAAAGAGATAATTAAATTGAACATTGTTGTTTCCTGAAAGCTTAGTCTCTCCTAGGTAGGTAGGCTGTAGATTATGATTGTTCAACCCCGATGAGAGGGTGCAAATCTTCATCCTGTTTGGATTCCGAAATATCCAGGCTTGTATTATATATCTTTGATTGATACATTTCATATGATTGTTAAATAACTTGTGTGTGTTATGTGATAAGTTCTGGTTATTCACTGAGCTCGTGGTTTAGTTCATACTCCAACAGTCCTTTCAGGTTTACCCTACGACCTTGGCTCATTACTACTAGGAACATGGTCCTGGTAAGAATTTAGAAAATGGAAACTTAAGGAATAGTATAGGATAAGATATATTTTCTATCTTTTAGTTGCAAGTATCTTACATTAGAAACTTTAGTTATGTATTTGAAGGATTTTATAGAAATGCTATGGTTTGTAATATTTTTTTTTTTTTATTGTTCACAAATTAAGTATGATAGTTATTTTCTAATTTATGTCTTATATATATTTGCTCATCTTATCCAAGCAACTAAAAGATCCTGTTTATTGAAAATATATCATTCTCAAAAGGTAAACTAGTAATAGTATTCAAATGTATCTTGTTTACTACTACTAAGGTATCCTCGGGGCGTAACAAATAAGGTTTCATGTTATGTTAACATGCATAAAAGAAAGGATTTAGATATTTACCTAAAGTATATCATTGTGGATGATAGATGAATGAAAGAAAAATCTATGAAAATGGATTTGAGATCTGGCAATGGGTTCACGGAAAATTAGTGAGGATTTTTATTGATTACTACGATTAGCTAGTATGAGCAGGTGAGTAACTCAGTCATATTACACTATTTGTGCTTGTAATTAATTGAATATGTAATGCAAAGATAATAATATGATTGTGTTGGTATTATGTTTAAAATGTGTTGTGATCTGATTGTATGATTATTACTAATGATATTATTTTGTGATAATTATTATCATTAATGTTAATTATTATTATTATTAATAGTAATTATCATTACCATTATAGCCCATAATATTATTATGGTTGTCATTAAAATTACTATTGTTTTAACAAAGTTATTATGGAAAATAATACTAGTATTACTAATAAAATACTTAATAATTATCATTATTAATATCACTAATATTATTACCTATATTATTGTACTTTATAAATGAAGATAAGGTATAGTAATTGTAAAATACATATTTCATACATAAGAATGGAAATCTAAATAAGCTAAATTTTTGAACAATGTGATACTTATCCTTAATAAGAAAATTATATAAAGTATAAGAAAAGAAACACGATGACGCTAAACAATAGTAAATAAATATGAGTACTATAATGAGTCAGACAAGAAACAATATAAAAAATAGCAATAATAATAATTATAAAATTATAAACCTGCTAAATGCAAATTTTCATATACCTGATAGATATATATATATATATATATAAATACCTAGCAAGATCAAGACAAGAAAAATGAAAAAAATATTTAAATAATAATTGATTATTATAGGACCATTAACGAATCAAATTAGTAAAAAAGAAAACCCAATATCAATATAGGACACATAGACACTCATAGAAATTTAATTATATAGTTTGTATGATATTGATGAAAATATTATTCATCTCAATAGGTGATCTTAATATTGGTGAGGATTTTCTTGTTGATTACTACGACTAGCTAGTATGAGCAGGTGAGTAACTCAGTCATATTACACTGTTTGTGTTTGTAATTAGTTGAATATGTAATGCAAAGATAATAATATAATTGTTTTGATGTTATGTTTGAAATGTGTTGTGATCTGATTTTATGATTGTTAATCTACGATTACGAAAGTGATAATATAATGGTGTGATGATGTGAGATAGTATGATGATTATTATGTGTAATGTATGACTACCATGAAACTGAATAAGAATTATTGACTTATTAAATAACTTGGCCAAGCATTGCATGTACTGCATTATTGCATATATTAACGAGTGATAGCTTGCTACGTATTAATATTTCGGTTCTCTGTTAATGCTTGGTTCTTCTAAAGTGATAGTTCTTCCAAGGTTTTTTTTTGTTCTGTCGATTCTATGGAAACTAAATGGCAACGAAGAACGCTGCCTGTAGTATTGCTTTGAAATGATTCATACTTAGGGAGTTTCTAAGGATTGATACAGGAAATGGTTAGTTAAAAACATCATTAAACTCAAAACGATAACCCTAAAACGAGAAATCGTTGATTTTCTTGTAAACTTAGTCTCTCCTGGGCAGGTGGGTCGTAAAGTAATTGTTTTTCAACCCTAAACAAAAGGCATAATCTTTTTCCTATTTGGATTCTATATCATCCACACTTGTATTTGAGTATATGAGTGAGTGATTGCATTACATATGATTTGTTAATAAACTTATTTGATGAATAATGTGTCTAGTTATTCACTGAGCTGTGATTTCACTCACACTCTAATAGCCCTTTCAGGTTTACGCTTCGACCTTAGCTAGTTACTTCGAGGAGTCTGATTCTGATAAGGGTTTAGAAGCGGGATGCTCATAATTCAAATCAGGATGAGTTATTTTCTATGTTCAAAATAGAATAGCAAGTAATAGTTTATCAGTTATGTATTTGAGGATTTATGAGAAAATTACTTGGTTTGTAATATTATATGATACTTTTATGGCAATTATTTACCAATTTATGTTTTACATGTATTTATGCTTTCTTATCAAAGCAACTAAAAGATCCTGTTATTTGGAAAACATATCACTTTCCAAAGGTAATCTAGTGATAGTATTTAAGTGTATCTTGTTTTACTACTAGAATACCCTTTGCTACTAATAGAATACCCTTAGGGCGTAACAGTTTTAAGTTGGTATCAGAGCATGGTTGCTGGTATAAGAAAGATAAATATGTGAAGAAATACATTGGTAAATATAGTGAGTTTAGATTCAATTAGCACCCTTTAATATTAGTCGAGTAGTTATGGGTAGTGTTAAATGCACAACTAAGAATAAAATCTGTTAGATTATTATTAATCATGCAAATTTTGTTGTGTGTAGACTAATCCTGCTACATGCCATATTAGATGGGAAATATTCAGTATACAGGAAGAAGAAACCCTAGTAGATTATAGACACAGATTGTGAGTCCTTGTAGATGATTTGTATTTATGCGGGATTACCAAGACTTTAGAGGAGATTTTCAGCACATGGAAGAGAGGATTACAGCCTTTATTTAAAGGATAGTTATTCCTAATGGAGAGGGCCTTTCCAAACAATGGATCAACTATAGAGATACTCTATAGATTTGAGAGATAGATGATTCAGAAGAAAGGTGGTCTGGAGATTGATAACATAGCATTTATAGTCTCATATAGATCTATGAAACCAGATCCCCCTGACTTTAGAGTTTGGGTATCTATTGGAGGAGAGGCGGTTTATGCTCATGATGTTCGGTATGATCACATCTAGGTGAGAGAGGATATGGCCTATGATGATGACTGGATGCTTGCATAGGTGATCGGGTGCAACTATTCCAGATGTATATTGATGAAGAAGCACCTCATTGTACCTCAGATAGCAGGTGAGTTTCAGCGAACCTCTTGTATGTAGCATGGTATAGTACAGGAGTTGATCTAAACTACAGTTCATAAGAGAAGTATAACATCAGATTTTTTAGATGAAAAAGAGGGAAAGAGTAAGAGGATTGAGGTAGAGAAGTATGTCTCAAATTATAATTATACACGATGGATTGGGACTGCACATGGAGGGTGGATTGAGAGAAATGTACCACCTAGTTCTGAGGATGAGCAGAGGCCTACTCCTATAGGTATCCAGTTGATGGATACAAATCTGACTTTAGCACCACCAGGAGATAGGGACACGAAGATTAATATTAGTGACAGCAGTTCCGAGGAGGAGGATGATTATCCTCAATTAGACCTTCTGGAGAAGGGCAAGGGACCCTTATATCCTAACCCTTGAGTTGGATCCAGATTTCAGATGATGATGTTTGTATTACTTTTGATGATAGTATGATAGATATAATATTTGATGGACTATTGATGATGTATATGTATATGTAGCATATAAGATGTAGGGTGACGGATATTTATCTTTTGATGCTACCATTAGTAGAAGTTAGGTATAAAGTTAGTGCTATTTTTGACTTGTACATAATGCACAAACCATGAAAAGTTTATATGTGTTCTAGATATGTATATATATATATATATGAATGTCTTTGATGTCTTTTAGTAAACATGAATTATGATTTAGTCTAAACAATATGTTTAATGCTAATAGAATGCCAAGAGGGAGAAATGGAAGTAGAAATGCAAGGATATCTGAAAATTCATTAGTAAATGCCCCTGCACTATCCCAGAACTGATTAGAAGATGTTTTGCAAAGTCTTCAACAACAAAATGTATTGATTTTGCAAGCTTTGCAAAATATGCAAGCAACAAATGTAGCACCACCAGCTAAGGCACCAACAATGCCTCCAACACCCCTTATAGGAAATGAAAGGTACACTACACCGGTTCAAATTTAGGAAAATGGACCGGTAAACCTTGATGAATCTGCTATTGAAGTGCAAGGACTGTCACGATATGAACAAGACTTACCACCACCGCCACCATTACGTCCTCGAAGGAACTTGTTGCCAGAATTTATCAAATGCAATAGGTACTTTGAAGGACTACCTGGAAAGCTAGAAGAAGCTGAGGATTGGCTAGCTCAAATCGATCGATCTCTTGATGTTTTCTAGGTACCAAAAGCTCTAAGGGTACCATATAAAACTTATTTGCTAAGGTTAAGAGCAAGGATATGGTGGAATTCTAAACAAAGAAGTTTGCCACAACCTATCACTTGGGAAGTGTTTAGATGGGAGTTTCTGAAGGAGTATTTCCCAGGAAGCCTAAAAACAAAACATAGCGCTGATATGATGAATCTGACGCAAGGAAGTAAGACAATTGATGAGTATGAGCATGAGTTCAATTGGTTATTGCAGTTTGCTCTAGATGTTTATCGGGATAGTTATGAGCTAAAGAGATAGACTTTCATGGCTGGGTGAGAACCTCATTTCCAGAGGAGACTCATTGAGTTTGAAGTTGATAACTTCATGGCTATGATAGAAGAAGCCTGAATCATTGAACGAGCAAGGAAATATGAAATTTAAAGGTATAAGAAGAGGGGATCAACTTTTAGGAAAAGAATATATGATGATTCTATGGCAAATCCTATGCCTAAGAAGATTAAATTCTTTAGACCCTTCAATGTGAACAAAGGAGGAGTGGTTGGGAAGAAAAATATTACATGTTGGAAATGCAAGGGTTCTCATTATTCAAGAGAGTGCCCACAATTATAACACAAATGTTACTACTGTGGAGAAAGTGGACAGATGGCAAATAACTGTCCAAAAAGAAAAATTGCAACCTGTTTTATCTGTAACAAAGTGGGCCATATATAAACCAAGTGCCCACAGAAAGTGAACACTGTAGTTGGTTCTTCACAATCTAACGAAGTGGTTGGAGTCGCAGGTCCAAAAAAAGGAAATGCCAATACCAGCAAAGTTAATAGAATAGCTAGGGTATTTGCTATGTATGGGAATCTAATTAAGGATGTGGAGATGGAGGAGGAAGGTGAAGGAAATATATGGGAAGAAGTCGACCCTGATGATTATGATCTCATTGCAGGTATGTAGTTACATATTTGTTTATTTAAAGTTATTGTATTAGACACAAACATGATTAGATGCTCAATAAAAGCCTTTATGAATTAAAAATAATATGTAATTAATAAATGGTAAATAAGATCAATTCAAGTGAGAGATTAGATTGCCTATGCTTTGTTTGACATGAGAGCAATACATTCTTTCATAAATGCCAAATTAGAAAGACATGTAGGATTATCAATTGAGACAATGAATAAAGAATTAGGAGTTAGTACGCCAACGGGAGATTTGGTGATTGTCACGCCCCATAGGGTATCCTAAACGTAACAACCGGCCACATACTATAAAAGACTCTTGAATTTCTATTCGAGCCTTCTGGGAGTCTTGTATAGATGTAAAGCGTTCCTTTACGATAATAGAATACTCAATCAATGGAGTTAAGAAGTTTAATGTGGCATTCATTAGCTATAGATAATAAACCAAAACACATATATATACTTTACAAAATCTAAGGGGCATTCCCCTGCAAAATAATATCAAGTCCATTACAGTCATCTAGAGTCCTTTGGTTTCCAACGGAAGTCTAAACAAACGTGAAGTAAACTTCTATGGAAAACTCCTATCTCCGGTACCTGAGCTGTGGCTTGCCTCGGCCTAAGCCATATAAACTCGTGCTACAACAAATAAAAGCTATGGGGGCATAAGCTAACTAACTTAGTGAGTAAGAACTTCCATGTCACAATTAAGTACAATTCATTCAAACAAGTAATTATTCACGCAAATGTATGCATCAGACAAATGGGTTCAACAAACATATGACCAGCCGGAAATCATATGTGGATGGACTTATGCTCTCTATCCTGGGTTAGCAGATTAACGAATCCTGCGGTACAACGCCGTTTAAGCTCATGGTCAACTGATCAATAGTTCGTTTTATGGATCACGATTAACCAACAATTTCGTTTTATGGATCACGAAAAACCAACCAATGCTAATGCTCCATCCCCGTCGTGATATGAATGAGTCCATCCCGGGTTAGCAGATTAACGAATCCTGCGGTACGACGCCGTTTAAGCTCACGGTCAAGTGATCAATAGTTCGTTTTATGGATCACGATTAACCAACAATTTCGTTTTATGGATCACGAAAAACCAACCAATGCTAATGCTCCATCCCCATCGTGATATGAATGAGTCCAATTACAATTGAAGCCAAATATATATATTAATTCAATTCTTTTAGGTGACCAATAAGTATTCGCAGACAATCCATATAAAATGCTAGCTAATCAATCAATAGGTTAATACCTGGTTTCGATATTTCTTAAGCTCCATTTCACACATCAACAGCAAACAAAGTCATAATTCCCATATACCCCATCATACATATTCATTCATATCTTTGCCTATACCACTAGTGCCACTAATCAGTACAATCACAAGCATTAATTGAGAGTGGAAGTAGTACTCACTCGGCCATTGGACGCCGGTCTTTTTAGTAGTAATAGTCGAGAGGTAGGGTGTCGTCTTGCTCGGGATCACCTACCACATAAGAATAATCCTAATGAGATTCTCATCATTTAGCTAATCCAAGTTATACATCTAAACTAGATGAATTCGGAATTCTCGCTATTTGCGGAAGCCCCGACTTAAAACGGCCATAACTTGGTCATTTTAACTCGGAATTTCACAAATTTTATATCGATCTCTATCTACTTCGAAAGATCTATCTATTTATAGTATTATTTTCAAGTTTTGAAAATAGTAAAGTCACGGAACAGTAGGATCAGATCTGTTCTGTCACTTTCCCGATTCTGAAAAATTGTTTCGCTTTTGATAAAAATGTTCCTAGTTGATGATTCATGGATGAATGGTATATGAATGAATTCCTAACATGAATGTCATGTAATGAACTCAATATATGCATGGTCTTGATGATTTTTGATGATGAACTCTTCTGAACTCCTAATTGTTATAAAATTCCATAAAGGTTATTTCTAAAAAGCTATTCTTCCCAACTTTACATTTCCTAGGGTTTCTTTGATTTTATTCTTGAAATTCACTTGTTATCTAAATAAAAATGAGTTCTCAAAGTCTATATTAATCATGGCCTTCTTTCATGCATAAAAATCCATATTTTTCATTTGGTAAACATGTTTTTAAACAAGTTTCTTGTAAAAATCCGAATTTTTGAAATTTAACTTTTCTTGCATTTTCCTTATGAGGAAACTTGTTTAATGCATTAAAATTTGAAGCTCCAATGTATCTATTATCTAAAGACTTCATTTAACTCATAAAACATCCAATTTAGACTTAGATATTAGGTGTTCATGTAGGCATGGACTTAAATTACGAATTTGACTATTAATCCACATATCAATATTTTTCATTATAACTCCACTACTTGTTTTACATTCTTATCATGCCTAAACTCATCTAAGCTTATGAAAATCATTCCTTAAGGGCATCTATTACATATACCCTCCAATTTTATTAAAAATATGAGTTTTAAAGTGGTATTGGTGGTCTTTAAGGTAGGGTTCTAATTCCATCCGAATTTCCAACAAATCACTTCTAACAAAACCTTTTCTTTTTCAATCTTCTTGCCTTCTATACATGGAGATCCACTACCTAACATACCTATACATAAACAAGACTATATTTTTATGATCATTCATGCATGAAATTTAAAATAACCACATGAACATAGATGTAGATGAAGATATAGATGTCTAAACATTAGATCTACTAGATATGATGCATGAATCATAAATCTCATGGCATGAACATCAATATATATACAAGATCTCTACTTTACATGCATGAACAAGAGAATATCTTAACAAAAACTCATTTAAACACTAGATTCATATCTTGTGATGGCTTGATATTCTTGTTCTAGTGTTTTCATGTCCCTAGCATATGCTCATTGGGATTAAAGGTGAAAACACATAAGAAATAGCTTTGCCATTACAAGATCTAGGAAGAACAAAGCTTAAAATCAACCTACCAATAGAGATCAAAGGTGGAAATGAAGAGGATTTGAGTTGAAAATGTGAGAGGAAGAGGGAGGGGGCTCACGTCACTAGTAGGAGGGGAAAGAGAGAGTTTTTCTCTTGAAAGAAAATTTGCACAAGTGAAAATGAAGAGAGAGAATGAACATTAGCTTTATATATTAAATGGATTAGGGTTTTAGTTGAATTAATTGAGTAAAAATAAATCAAATGGAGAGGGAAAGAAGGGGGGGCGCCGGCCTTAGGCTTGTGTGTGTGTGTTGAAATTTTGATACTTGTAATTTAAGTAATTAAAATGTAATAAATGTAATAATTATTTAAGAGACAAAATTCATTGGGAAAGAAAATTGAAATGAGTAGTTGTAAGGATGTAAGAATAGGGTATGGGTAGTGTGTAGTGTAGGTTGTACTTGTGAATAGTAGACAAGACATTTACTTTACCGGTTGTAACGAAAACACGGGAAAAGCTATAACTATAATTTTTATAGCTCGGAAAATTATAAAATTGATATTTTTGGAATCCTTATAAAATTACGATTCTAATAAATATTCTGGAACATTTTTCTGAGTTCGTGGTCTGGGGCACGCTTTTCTGTAATTGAGCTCGAGAAGGCCCGGAATTGAAAAATTCCCGAATTTAAAACTTTCGAAGGTCTAAAATATACTTTAGAAGGATAATTCATATTTATTTACTTAATAAAACTTCTTTTATTATGAAACCGAAGGAAACCGGATTTAGGGTTCCTAAGCTCCTCTCACTAGACTTAAACTGAACCGGATTAGGGTTTCGCTTTTCAACTCCTGGGGTTTTCTTAACTACTGAGATTCCCAGGGTTTACAGTAATAACGTAGGAGATGATAAAGAGTTGTCCATTAAAGATTGAGGATTAGGAATCATTTGTTGATTTCATCATAGTAGATATGTAGAAATATGATATTATTTTGTGTATGACTTGGTTAACTGCTATTAAAGCGAGAGTTAACTGTCATTTCAAAATAATATATTTTGTTAACAATCAAGGAGAAAGAAAGGAGTATAAGGGTGAGATACTCAAAGAAGTCAGCAGTAGGATAATAGTGATTGAAGTTGACAATGAAGAGGATACGGAGTTAAACGGATGTATTCTTGGAACTACTAAGGGCGAATCCAAAGAATTAGATATTCGTACTGTCAAAATAGTGTGTGAATATCCAGATGTATTTCCAGATGAATTATTGGATTACCCCCACAAAGAGAAGTGAAATTTTCTATTGATTTGATACCTGGAACTGAATCACTATCGAAGGCTCCGTATAGCATGGTACCTATGGAATTGAAAGAATTAAAGTACAATTGCCATAAATGTTCGATAAAGGATTTATTGGACCTAGTGTTTCACCATGGAGAGCACCGGTATTGTTTGTTAAGAAGAAAGATGGTTCAATGAGACTTTGTATTGATTATAAAAAATTGAACAGAGTAACTATCTAGAACAAATATCCTTTACCCAGAATTGATGATCTGTTTAATCAATTGAGAGGAGTAAAGGTATTTTCTCAAATTGATTTAAAGTCAGGATATCATCAAATCCGAATTAAGGAAGAGGATGTACCAAAGACTGCATTTCAAACTAGGTATGGTCATTATGAATTTTTGGTCATGTCATTTGGACTAACAAATGCACCTGCTGTTTTCATGGACTTGATGAACCGTATCTTTAGACCTTTATTGGATATCTATGTGATTGTTTTTATAGATGATATACTGGTGTATTCATCCACAGAAGAGCAACATGACGAACACTTAAGGAGTATGTTACAGAAACTGAGAGACAATAAGCTATATGCAAAATTGTCTAAATGTGAGTTTTGGCTTAAGAGTATATCATTCGTAGGATGTATTGTTTCCAGTGAAGGAATATCTATTGGTCCTGTGAATGTTAAAGCTATTGTGGAATGGCAAAGACCTAAAACTATTATGGAAGTTAGGAATTTCTTCGAATTAGCAGGATATTACCGAAAATTTGTACAGGATTTCTCAAAGATTGCATGACCATTGACGCAATTGACAAAGAAGAATGAGAAATTTGAATGGAATGATCAACGAGAACGAAGCTTCGAAGAGTTGAAAAAGAGGTTAGTATCAGCACCAATATTGGTTTTGCCAATGACAAGGATCCATATATTGTCTACAGTTATGCATCCATAAATGGTTTAGGATGTGTGCTAATGCAAAATGGAAAAGTAATAGCATATGCTTCTAGGCAGTTGAAACCATGAGATAAATTATCCCACTCATGACCTTGAATTTGCTGCTATTGTTTTTGCACTCAAGATTTGGAGTCATTATCTGTATGGACAGAGATGTGAAATATATACAAATCATAAAAGTATGAAATATATATTTACACAGAAAGAATTAAATATGATGTAACGCAGATGGTTGGAATTGATTAAAGACTATGACTTGACCATCAATTACCATCCCGGTAAAGTAAATGCTGTAGCTGATGCACTAAGTCATAAGAATTATGGAGAAATAGCCTCCATGTTGACCGAGCAGAAAGAGCTCATTAATTAATTTGAGAGATTAAATTTAGAGTTTTCAATACAAGGCTTGGAAGCAGAACTTGGAAACTTAACCTTAGAGTCTACTTTGCTCCAACAAATCAAGGAAGCTTAGAAAGAAGATATGGAATTCCAAGATATTATACAAGGGATGTCACAAGAGAGATATAAGGATTTCCATGTGGATGATGGAGGTGTATTGAGAATGAATAAGAGATTGTGTATGCCACATGATGAAAGCTTGATGAAGGAATTAATGCATGAAGCACATTATTCCGGATATATCATACATCTAGGAGAAACGAAGACATACCAAGAGTTAAAGAGTGTATATTGGTGGAATGAGATGAAAAATGACATTGCCTAATTTGTTGCTACATTTGACGTATGTCAAAGGGTAAAAGCGGAACACCAAAAACTTGGTGGATTGTTGAAACCGTTGCCAATTCCAGAATGGAAATGGGATTAAATTTCCATGGGTTTTGTATGTTCACTACCTAAGACAAGTGTAGGTTATGATGCTGTTTAGATCATTGTGGATAGACTTACCAAGTTAGCTCATTTCTTGCCAATCAATATGATATACCCATTGGAAAAGTTAGCACGAATATACTTGAAGGAAATTGTGAGATTATATGGTGTACCTGCTAGTATAGTATTAGATCGAGATCCACGGTTTGTTTCCAGATTTTGGCAAGGATTGCAAAAAGCTCTGAGAACATAATTAAAGTTCAATACAGCTTATTATCCTCAAACCGATGGACAGACAGAGAGGACGATTAAGACAATAGAGGATATGTTAAGATCCTGTATCCTAGAATTCAAAGGAAATTGGGATCAACACTTACCATTAGTGAAATTTGCATACAATAACAATTACCATTCAAGTATAGGGATGCCACCATATGAAGCCTTATATGGTAAAAAGTGTCGGTCACCATTATTTTGGGATAACTTGGGAAAAGTATTAATTACACTTGAATTGGTTCAGGAAAAAATTGGCAAGGTCAAAGTAATAAAAAGAAGAATGAAAGGAGCTTAAGATATGCAAAAATAAGAGTTGGGCATATTTGAAAAGAAGAGAATTAGAGTTTAATGAAGGAGATCATGTCTCTTTGAAGATAAGTCCGATCAAAAGTCTTCAGAGCAGACAAACAAAAGGAAAGTTAAGTCCCAAATATATTGGACCATTCTAAATATTGGAACGAGTTGGAAATCTGGAATATCATCTTGCATTGCCACCCAACTGATCTGGTATACATAATGTTTTCCATGTATCAGTACTAAGAAAATATGTACCAGATCCAGATAAAGTAGTTGAACTAGAACCAATTGATCTGAAGGAGAACTTAACATATGAAAAGGATCTTGTTCAAATATTAGATAGAAAAGTGAAAACTCTTAGAAATAAAGAAATCCGTTATGTTAAAGTATTGTGGGATTCCCAAACCGAAGACATGACATGGGAACTGGAGGATGAGATCTAGAAAAGCTATTTGCGTTTGTTTAAAAGTTCATGTATGCATACAAGCTTTGAGAACAAAGCTTATTTTAAAGGGGAGGAGAATGTAAACCACGAAAAATTTTCACACTAGTACACGACACTAGAACAGAAAATGTGAATTAGCTAATAAACCTAGAATGCCAATGAAGCAGCAACATGGGTAACAAATTCTCCACCTCGCCTAAGCTGCTGTGCATGTTCTTCCCATCTAGTCTGGGCCCCTGCAGCATGTAAAAGCAAATGTACCCAAACTTCAAGGATCATCTCCCATTTCTTTTCTAGCTGCTCATCGTCATCGTAGGTGAAGCTGTCTTCCAAATCCGCTGGTAGTTTGGGTCCGATTTGAACTGGATTGATGTCAGTTTCGAATTCTCCACAATCAGGCTTCCTTGTCTCTTGAAGAAAAAACTTACAAACGTTCTCAAAGTCACTAATTTTTTCAAGTCCGATCAAATCTTCGGTCAAAACCCCTATATCAATAAAGCATAATTTTAGTTTTTCTGCCAAATGGTGCCAGTTATCATAATTTCCTGCAGGTAGCAGTTTTTTAGCAAAGCATGCTAAATACATCAAATAATCAGAGATGTATCTGCTTGCATTGCGATAGGAACGAACTTTTGAGCCGTCTCTATCGGCAGCAGCATCACCATCAAGGACTCCGTTTGTTTCATCGGAATAGCAACAAAAAGTAGTAGCAATGTGCCACGTCAATACGCTCTCATCAAACTCAGTTTTGCTCGCGCTCCAACTAATGTGCTCCAAACAGCCATATCTTTTAACCACCTCATCTGCACATTCATATAAAAACATAGCAAAATTATTCATGCCAACTCTACCAGGATCATATGCTTGCCGTCTTATATCATTACTCATGCCCTTGCCTAATTCTGGTGCTTTATAGATTTCTCGTCGTTTACGGATTACCTTGAGAATCGCCTCTTTCATTTCATTGACATCATCATCATTACCTCCTAAAAAGCATCTTTCAAAAACCAAATCTGCTCCTCTTCCAAAATAGCCAACAAACTTCAGATCATCAAAGAAAGGGCAGGAAAGAAAAACAACTAACTTTTGGATCACTCCCATGTGTTTACATGAGACAATGGATCTAACCATGTTACACTGTTTCATTCTTCTTGACCATCTCTTTTCAACCAACAAAACTCTACTGCATGTGTTAATTATTGGAAACAGAAATTTCGCAATCCTAAGGCCAACCCACGTGGCCTTTGCCGAAACAATTTGGCTTCTTTTTAGAAAATCTATTGTCCAATCTGACAAAACCACCCAAATGGTTGCATATAGTTCTAAAACAACCGCACCAATCATAAAAAAATATGTAATCAAGACATCCGATAGTGCGTTATTAAACCACATGCGTTTGTGTATGTGTATAATAACAAAGGAAGTCAAGGTTGCCATTCATGAAACCATATACACACAGCGTAAAAAGATCCCCTGTCGAGAATAAATTAATATCGCCCCTGTATATAGCAAATCATACATCAGCCCCAGTTGATCCTCCACTAACCTAAAGGCATCCACAGATGTTTTTTACAACATTGTATTTCTTGATCAAGGTAATTTTTCCATTCAGATCATACCATTTGCAAAGTAATTTATTAGCGTGAAAAGAAAACCGTAAACTTCATTTCTTACCAAAAAACGACATTTAGTTATCTGTTCCCTTGTTGCAGAACTGAAAGCCCATATTCTCTCACAATATTTAATAACTCCCGATACAAATATGGGTATTACTAAATATGTAAGAGGATTGTTGTTGTTCCAAGATTTAACGATAGTATTAGAGTGCAACCCCCAACTGAATAAGTAGATTGAGCATGTGTCTCAACCATAGGTTACTGTCTTCTAAGGAATAGACAGTGATGGTATCTGGTCCTCCAAGATGCATTATTAGGTCGGAACACCCATAGCAAATGTAGTTGTTGGATCTGCAAGGGCTCTTTATTACATGATTCTGCTCTCAATCGGGCAAGAACACCAAGTGAAAAAATATCAATAGCATCAGCAGACATAAGCACAATTTAGAATTCTCAACCTGACTGCACCAGGTCTTCCTCCAAGACCAAAGAGAACAAGAATGATTTGTATTATCATACTAAGTATAACACTTATCTGGACTTCCCATGAATAGAAAACTCAGCTAATTTTTGGAGAAGCATTTTTTTTCTTTCTCTTTGCACTCAAGTTATATATATATAAACACACTAAGGGAAACTTGGTATTATTTGATTGTTTTGTGGTTGTGTGAGACATGTAACATTGTGCTGGGGCTTTTAGACAACAATGAACATGTCTAAGGAGAATATATTATATTATTTTCCTACATTTTTAGTTTTAATATTAGTACTTGTCTTTACCTCTAATATTTAAACGTATATATATTTCTTCCTTTAAACTGTTGTAGTATGTAACCATCTCCAATATTTTCAATGGGGAATGTAAGGACTTTTTCATCATCTTTCTTCATTCTTTAACATTTCAGGCTTGCATTTTATGTTACGTCCTGTGTGACGTGAAGTGTCAAAAGTCTGAATTATTTTAGAATCAAATATTACTATATCATAACTTTCCTTTTAATAAAGCTAATGGGATATTGTTGTGAAAATAGTCTTCGACTAAAGAAATCTAAACAATGCAATCTCAAAAGAAGAATCTGTATAATAAGAAAAGAACAAAATTACGAAGAAGAATTCCCTATGAATTCTCATCACTCATAAATCTCTTCTCTTCAAAAGATTAAATCCTTATGTTTTTCTGATTTTCATGTTACAATTCCTTTGCACCTATATATACTAAAAGACAAGCTAAACAATTATAGGTAAAGAAAGGTTGTCATCTTTAACCATCCATATGAATGGTTTATATTAACTAAACCATTAAATGTTTTATGGTTTATATCCTTTTACTAATAATATTAATTCTTATTCAAGCCACACATAGCAAATCTCCACCTTACGTAATGCCCTAACCTAATGACGTTATTAGCCCGCCATGTGTCTTTACTAGAATAGACACGCTAAGGCTATAGATTTCTAAAACCATAAATATGTATTTCAAATATCACATATCACTCACATAAAGGGTAACTTTTAAAAACTTTTCATATCAAACAAATTGTCCTCATCATCAACTAGCATAACTTAAAAATCCAATCTAAAACAGAAATAAGAAATCCTTACATATAAAACGTCTCCAATAGAAACTAATTAAATCATCATATGTTTCTACTTCTCAAATTACTAATAACTAATTTCAATTATCAGCAAGATGGTCATAACTACTATCGATTTCCCCAGCATCGACGAATACGTCATAACCCATCAAGTCATAGATTATAGAATCTTCACCTATACTTGTGGGAAAAATAAGGATTGAACGAAAATGCCAAGTATGCCAAACCGAAAACACATGCACAGGAACATACAATTCACAATGTCACATATAGTTTATATTCTAATGCAACAAGCACAAATTAATTATCTTTTTCATTAGTCTGCAACCAACACAGATTAGGACCATTGATCACTAATCCTAAACCTAGAGTAACTCATGACCCCGATGAAAAACCATAGTACATATAATAAATACATATATAATTGCGTTCCACAATTAAGCTCGTAATGACTCCTAATCTACCGAAATCATCTCTAGGTGTGGCTCCACTTGGGACAACGCGGCACAAGGATCACTAGGTTACCAGCATTAGTATCACCCTTCACCATGGTTTCACTCTAGCATGAGTTCTATATTAACCACAGCCACACACAATTAACACTCGAATTCGATTAAAGTCGAATATAAATTAGTCAGATTTAACAACTAATCCTACAAGCACAAACATACAAGCATGGTAAGGTTGTACCTGGATTTGTTTTCGATCCAAATCTCTCGAACAGTAACTATTAACAGAGTAGGAACCCTAATCTCACAATACTCCTGTTTAACAATATATATATATATATATATTGCAATCAAATTTAATTGTTATAACAACTTTTAAACCCTAACCCTAATTCCATGAATCTAATCGAAGATCAATACACCTGTTATCCCATTTGCACTTCTCAGAAACCCTTTTCACAAATTCTCCAAAGTTCTTAACAATCTCCACAAACTCCCTTCACAACACATATACACATATATGTAATTCTCTTGTCTCCAGGCCTCAGCATTAGCCTGTATGACTTGCATATTGTTCCTCATATTCTGCTGTTGTTGGATGACTATTCCCAGCAGGGTATTCACTGCTTGCATCAATTGAGCAGCATCTATGGGCACCTGTTGTCCTATAGGAGGTGCTGGTGGCGGTGAAGGTGGGGGTAAATCCTTCGGCACTAGATTCAGAGGTGATTGGTTTTCTGGTGACTATACCTTCCGATCAGTCCTAGAGGAACTAGCATCAGGGGCTCTTCTACGTGGTGGCATTCTAACAAGAAAAATAAAAGATATCTATAAGTTTAAGGAAATACTAAAAGATTATAGTACTACGAAATATTATAACTTATGAATAAATGTTCCCAACTAATTTCTAACCCTCTCATCAAGGCTGATCATCCTAAGGAGCCATAGCTTGAATTTAATAAGCAAAACTTATAGATCTAATACCACTTCAGCTGTAATGCTCTAACCTAACGGCGTTATCAACCCACTACGTGTCCTTACTAAAATAGACACACTAAGGTTATAGATTTCTAAAATCACAAATATGTATTTCAAATATCACCAATCACTTATATAAAGGGTAACTTTTAAAAACTTTTCATATCAAAATAATTGTCCTCATCATCAACTAGCATAACTTAAAAATCCAATCTAAAACAGAAATAAGAAATCTTTAGATGTAAAATGTCTCCAAAAGAAACTAACTAAATTATCATATGTTTTTTCGTCTCAAATTACTAAAAACTAATTTCAATTATCAGCAGGATAGTCATAATCGCTATCGCTCTTCCAATCATCAACGAATACGTTATAGCTCGTCAAGTCATAGATTATAGAATCTTCATCTGTATCTGTGGAAAAAATAAGGACTGAGCGAAAACGCTCAGTACGCCAAGCCGAAAACACATGCACATGAACATACAATTCATAATATCACATACAATTTATATTCTGATGGAACAAGCATAAATTAATTATCTTTTTCATTAGCTTGCAACCGACACAGTTTAAGACTATTGATCACTAATCCTAAACCCGAAGTAACTCATGACCTCGATGAAAACCATAGTATAGATAATAAATACATATATAACTACGTTCCACAATTAAGTTGGTAACGACTCCTAATCTACCAAAATCATCTCCAGGTGTGGCTCCACTTGGGACAACGTGCATAAGGATCATCAGGTTACCAGCGTTAATATCCCTCCACCATGAGTTCTATACTAACCATAGCTATGCACAATCAACAGTAATTTTGATTAAAGTCGAATATAAATTAGTCAAATTTAACAACTAATCTTAAAAACAAACATACAAGCATGGTAAGGTCGTAACTAGATTTGTTTTCAATCCAAATCTCTCGAACAATGACTATTAACAGAGTAGGAATCCTAATCTTACGATACTTATGTTTAACTATATATATATATATATATATATTACAATCAATTTTAATTGTAATAACAACTTTTAAACCCTAACCCTAATTCCATGAATCTAATAGAAGATCGATACACCTGTTATCCCATTTGCACTTTTCAAAAACCCTTTTCACAAATTCTCCAAAGCTTTTAACAATCTCCACAAACTCTCTTCACAACACATATACACATATACACATATATATAATCCTCTATGAGCAAATTAACTATGAAAATTCATAACTTTAAATCCACAAATGAAGAATAGATTCATACTTACTTAGATCTCGCAAATCCTGTTCGCAAAGGAAACCCTAATTCGTTCAATCAATCCTCTTGCTACCAATAATATACTATCGCTATAATCGCTTTCTTATAAACTATCAATCCTAAATATCACAGGACTAGGATACAAATCTTACCTTTACTTTGATTTGAAACCAAAATTCTCTGAATCTGATTTAGCGTTTCACTCCTATATCTCCTTCAAAATTATATAAAACTAGGATAAGACTAATCTAACTAAAGAAAAGAATTTAAAAAGACCAAGATTAGACTCATGTACCTTAAGTTTGTCTGAGGAAGAGTTGTGACAAATTCGTGGGGTCTAGGGTCTATTTATAAAGGAGGTTGGCTTTGGAAAAACGCAACCCTAGCTTTGGAAAAATGCCACTATAGGTTGGCCATTACACTGGCGACCTACATGATACGCCGACGGCTTTCCATTCTGCCGGCGTAAGTGCTGTTTCTCTTGCAAAACTTCAAAACTTCAACATCGAAGCTTAGGCTATCGCCCATTATATTTAGGCTGGCGCTTTATTATTGAAAGCTGGTAGCTTAGATGCTGGCCTAAGTCAAATTCGTCCAATCATTCGATCGTGACTTCCTCATGACCAAATTCATCTGTTCAAGGACAATAATATCCTTTTATATATCACTATATTATAATTCTACACTTCATTATGAATTATGTATCTGTATTTAACACTTTGGCTTGAATTTCTTAAGCCAATTCGCTTCCACCTTCTATCTTTTTGCTCCACAAGTTGTTAGTGTTAAACAACATTTGTAATGCCAACTAAGTCTAAATAGTGTTTGAACTTTACTGATGGAAGAGCTTTTGTCGTTATGTTTGCTGGATTATTAGAAGTAGAAATCTTCTCTACTAACACATTACCTCGTGATGTGACATCACAAATGAAATGCATCCTGACATCGATATGCTTTGTCTTTTCGTAATACGTCTGGTTCTTGGTTAAGTGAATGGCGCTCTGACCATCACAAAACATCGTAATGTCCTTTTGACTTATGCCAAGATCACCAACAAGACCTTTAAGCCATAATGTCATGCTTCGAACTAGGTTCAAGGTGTGTCAGCCGCCACGTATAACACTTACGCATTATATGTTAAGGCTAACCTAATTTATAGTTTATCATGATCGTTGTTAAATAAATTTTAGATTCGGAAATCGTTGAATTAGATTTCAAAAACGAATAGAATTGCAGTAGAAAACAAATACATTTCTTTAAAACGATTTCTGAATAGGTTACTTTTATGAGTAGACCACTACATATAATAAAGTAAATTCCTCAAAATGATTTCCAAACAAATTACTTCTATGAGTAGGTAAACATTTATAAATAAGTATCATACCATCAGGTATCTTAAAGTATATAGTGTCTAATATCTTAAAATACAACCATGGGCTCATAGATATACCCTCATCAAATCATAAGTTTGAAAAGATGATCAATAACTTCTACTAATAGCATAAACAGTTCAACGTTCCTAGGCACTCCACTCGTTAACCAGCTTCTTTAGAGTCGCCCCATACCCTATAATTACAAGCATCCAGATCATCACCTGAAAAAGAAAGGAATGAGCTAAAGCCTAGTACGATAGCAACACAAGCACACACAAGATAGGCACACACCTGTTCTAAATGCAATGCAACAATCAACATTTTATATCTTTAAATTAAAGCATAACAAATAATAGAGGAGCACTCATACTTTGGCAACACGCTGAGAAGCTAGGGTTCCTAAGTAGTAGTAACTATTCAGGGGGTTGATATAGGCAGCCTGAATACCTATATTCCCTATAGGATCATCTAGTAAATAGCCTGGTCTAGGGTTATAGCCGTTACTCATCTTTATCCATATTAGTCCATTGTGATTAAGTAGAGTAACAGAGCTCATATATTAAACTGCTTAATACAAATTTTTTCTAATATGAATAAACGCTACCCCGATACTGTCTTCCCCATCAGTTACCCGCTGAGCCACTGATAACCATCATTTGTCCAATGTCAATGATGGGGGGTGGCCCAAGCGCCTAACTACCATGTTGGCATCGCTTAGCAAAGTTGTCGTCCCTCGGACCGAGTTAAACAACCACATATAAGTAGCAAGCAATTATCAAGGCCATCTTTAAGTATTAATTGATTTAGGATGCCAATCCTGGTAAGCAACACACAAGTCATTACATACTGGTATAAAATCTATATTTGGACAAATAGATGATAAAACAGAAGATATAAAACAGGATGAAAACTCCTAATAAATATTTGCTTCAAAGATTAATTCATATAAGCATTTGATTCAATCATCAACTTATATCAAACATGTATTAACCACATAGTTTTCTAGCAAATATACATTTGAAACAACATATTCACCTTATTATTCATAGGCTATCATAAGCCAATTACAAATTATCATGGTCTTATATGAGTTCACTAGTTAGATTAATAGCTAAATATAAATTGTTGGTTTCTAAAGAATTTACAAAGCCAATATCAGTTAATGAATCTATATTAGCTTAATTTAGCCAAGTTGGATAGAATTAATCAATTAGGTTTATTTTACATCCAATTTAGCCTACTAAACCTATTTTATCGTAATTAGGTTATTAATTAGTATTTTAAATAACATATCCTATGTTAAATCTAATAAAATTTTTATTAAGTAAAATAAATCATTTAAAATATAATTATTTTATTTATATCATTTGCAATATGTTTTTACATCTACATATGTTAAGGAATTTAAACTAGTTTCTTATTATGTTTATATTATGTTAAAACATCATATTTATACCTACTTTATTAAATAAATTCCTAATATCAAAATAATTAATTATCCATCTAAAAATTCAAATTTCAATATGAGAACACCCCTTTTTACATTTATTTTATACTTATTTGATTAGAATTAATTTACCTTAAATTCTAATATCTCATTTCCTATAGAAAGCTGGTGTGCCTCCTAACTTTAATGAATCGATTCACTATCTTAAATTCAGGTTCTTGAGCTAAAAGTTTTATGTAGACTACCTAATACATATGCTAACATGATCATAAGTTTACTTGGCCTAAAATAATTAGTTAATTAGGGTTTTAATTTCAATTTTATCTAATTTGGTCGGAAAAAGGGGACAATACTGGCAACCGATCGGTTCGATCAACTTTGACCATTAACCGGGCCGGTTCTTGGTCGGTTTTTTTACACAAATTTAAAGTATATTTCTTAAGCTTTCAATCCATTATAATCTCAGCCAAAAAAAAAAAAAAAGAAGAAAAGGTCACCGGTTCGGCCATATGAATTCACGCTACCACTGCTGGCCGAAACACTATTTGGCTATGTTTTGCTATTTTGTAATTTAATTTTTTTAAGTAGTAAATGTATTTCAAAAATCACGGAAATTTACAGTTTGTATATAGACATGTTAAACTATCATTTTTATAAATTTCATCCAAAAATAATTTCATTTAATATTTTACCTAAATATTATAACTTAAGCTGTCCATATTTAATATATATGAATATAAATTGATCTTTAAGCATATTGAATTCATCTAAAACATGTTTATTCTATGTTTTATTATCTAGTATATACTTTGATTTATATTTTACAACATGAATCATAAATCATAACTCGAATCATCATCAGTAACATAAATTTTCCCAAAATTCCAACATATCAACATAAAGATACATACTTATATATTTCAATAGAAATTATATTTAGTATATTCATCTATTTATTTGATAACTTTATTTCAACAAAACATATCAATTCAACATATGGCATACATATATTCATACATACAATTATTTCAAATACTCAATTTTCTAACATACATATATATACATGTGCATATTTCGGTTTTCAAGCTTGTATATACTTATGTTATTTAATACTTGAATCTGAGTTTATTTTTAGTGATTTACATGAATCTAAATGTCATTAACATAATTAAACAAATCAATTATAATTACTTACTTGAATTTAGCAATATCAACAAAATATTCTTCTCTACTGCTACTTCAATACTTTATGATGCTTCTAATACTAAATCCCCATCTTAACTTTGGTTTTGTCTATATCACCTAAGAATCAATTGAAATATAAATTAGATTTTTGGGAAGAAATTAAGTAATTGGATGATAGTAATAGGGTGGATTTTCTTACCTATTGAAGACTTATCTTGAAGAGAAGTTGTTATAGGATATATGTGGGTTATGGGAGATGTTTTTGAGAGGCTTTTTGGAGATGAGGGGTTGCTAAAAATGGAGGAGCAAATTAGGGTTTTCTAAGGGTCCTTTTATAATGTTTTAGGTCATGTAATTTTCATTAGGTTTATGGGCTTTTTGGTCATTTGCCTTAATTAGTTGAGGGCATTTTAGTCTTTTCCTAGGTGTAGAAATCTTTTAGAGTTGGTTAAGATCAATTTAGTCTTTTTGCACCCTTGATATTTCTTATGTTCACATTGTAGATGTTTAAGGGGTAATTTGGTCATTTCATATGGTTGGAATTTTCTAGAGTTTAGGTTTTTATAATGTGTGTGAGGGTATACGGAATGAGTATGGTCTCATGGGCTTTGGTTTATGGGCTTGAATTTAATGTTAATGGGCTTGCATTTTATGTTATTGGGCTAAGGGTTTTTAGATGATGAATTATGCTTTTAGGTTATGGGCTTTAGGCATTTAGAATTGAAGATTAAGAAATAAGAAAGAGAATTAGCTAATTGGCATTAAAAATTAATTTTAGGAAGTCTAATAAAAGGAAAATTAATATCTTACTTGAATTTAGTTTTTAGGGGCTTAGGAATTGGTATTTGAAAACAATTCTTTAGTTATAAGTTCTTAGAATTTAAAGAGTTGGAATTTAGGCTAAAATGTCTAAATTGGATGTTTAGGGTTTTAGGTGATTAAACTTGATGAATAAAGCTCATTTGATAATTGGAAAGTTTTGATTAATTTGAATTTGTTGAAATAGTCAATTGATGTCGCTTAATAGCTTAAATTGGATATTTATGACATTAGAATCTCTATTTTTAATTAAATTCATTTATTATTCCTAATTATATTAAATTATCAAAATTTTCACTTACGCGATTAGAGTTTCTAGTCCCAATGGGTCAAATTAAGGTATTGTGCCCAAAAGACTAAAAAAATTCTAAATTTTATGATTACGTATTCATAATTTTTATTTGAGCTCTAATTTGGTAGATATTAATCAGTTTCTACGTCTATCGCGTATTTTTCAACCTTAGCGATTTATATTTAAACTATCGTTTAATATCTAATAGACCTTAAAAATTAATCGGGTCATACTACACTTGATATTTATAATCCTAGGTGTATAGTTAGTGAGTTATTGACTCGATTCTAATCTAAATTTAGATTTAAGATTTAATTTTAGTGAATTATGAATTTTGGTAATTCAACTTGAGAAATTGGTTTCATGTCAATAATTGAAAGGAATTGAATAGCTGTGTATGTTTGGAGATATGAAAGTGAAGTAATTTGATAAATTGAAAAGAGTATTTGTGGTATTGGAATTTCTAATTTCTATTAAGTCTATTTTTAAATTGTCTAATTATATTTTATAGTTTATGGAAATCAATTAACTAAACTATCTAAATTCAATTATGAAGTTAAATTTAAAATAAGATTTAAAATTACCTTCATTTTCATAGTATTTAATTATCGCATTCCTAATTTAGATTGGTAAAATTCGGAGTATTTCACATAAAGCTTCTTTCTACTTTTGTAGCTGCCATATATTCTGCTTTTGTAGTTGACAAGGCAACAATAGACTATAAAGTCATACGCCAATTGATAGCACTACCTCTGAGAGTGAAAATATAACCAGTCAAGGACCTCCTACGATCAAGGTCACCTGCATAATCTGAATCACAAAATCTAGTGACATGACCAATAACTCCATTTGTTCCCTGCCAAATACTAAACCAATGTCAGTTGAACCCTTCAAATATTTAAGAATCCCCTTCACAGCATGCCGCTGAGCTTTCTCTATATTAGCCATATAACGACTAACAATACTCATTGCATGTGTAATATTTGATCTAGTACAAACCATGGTGTACATCAAACTTCCAATTGCATTAGTATAGGGCACTTGAGAGATGAACTCCTCTTCCTCTTCTGTTTGTGGTGACATTTTTCCAGATTACTTGAAATGAGCCGCAAAAGGTGTACTAACTATTTTGCATTTTGCATTCCAAATCTCTCTAGAACTTTCTTAATATAGCTCTTTTAAGATAAGCACAACTTTCTAGCTTTTTTATCTAGTATGATCTCCATACCAAGATTTCTTTTTGCTTGACCCAAATCCTTCATCTCAAATTCACCACTTAACTGTGCCTTCACCTTGTTGATCTCAGTTGGATGCTTACATGCAATTAGCATATCATCAACATAAAGAAGTAAATAAATGTAGGAGTCATAAGATAGTTTTTAATGAAAAATACAACTATCATATTCACTTCGTATATACCTAATGTTAATCATAAATGAGTCAAATCATTTATACCACTGTCGTGGTGACTGCTTCAAGCCATACAAAGACTTCTTTAATAGACACACATGGTCTTCTTTCCCTATTGCAACAAACCCCTCTAGTTGTTGCATGTAAACTCTTTCCTCCAAATCACCATGGAGAAAGACTGTCTTCACATTCAGTTGTTCTAACTCCAAGTCATGCAGAGACACCAAGGAAAAAAGCACTTGAATGGTACTATGCTTCACAACTAGGGAAAAGACTTCATTATAAAGTCTATACCTATGTAAAGCCTTTTGCTACAAGTCTTGCTTTGAACCTTACCCCATCTTTCTTCTTGAATTTCCACTTGCAACCCACAATCTTCTGATCAACTCTTAACAAGCTCTTAAGTCTGATTCTTGTGGAGGGATTCAAGCTCTTCTTTCATGGCACCAATCCACTGTGATGCTTCATCATAATTAACTCCCTCATGGAATAAACTATGTTCCTGTTCATCAATACTTTCTGACATGTTAAGGGCAAAAGCAACAAAATCGTCATACCTTTGAGGTGGCTAATTTGTCTTCTTGGCTTATCTCTACCTAATGAATTGTTAAATTCTGTTGGTGTAACCTCTTCATGTATCTCCTTTGGTTTCTGTTTAAGTCTCAATTTTAAGCTCCACCTTTTTGCTAGTACCATGAACTTCAACTTTATTATCACGATCCTTATGTGGTCATGGGTTAAGTATAGCTATCTCATTAAAGGTCATGTCTCTACTAATCACGAGCTTTGATTGCTTAAAGTTCCATAGCCTATACCTTTTTACACCATCTTGAAAACCCAAAAATATGCATTTCTTGGCTTTTGGCTCCAGCTTCCCTTCATTAACATCAGCATAAGAATACACGCAAAAATTGAATAATTTGCTGTAGAGCTTAACCACATTTCTTCTGGAGTCATGCAATCAATAGCTGTAGAAGGAGATCTGTTCACCAAATAACATGCTGTATTAAATGCCTCAGCCCAAAATTGCTTAGGCAAGCTTGCATTTGAGAGCATGCAATGAGCTCTCTCAAGTAATGTCCTATTCATTCGTTCTGCCACACCATTTGTTGTGTTGTATGTCTCACAGTTCTATGGCGACGTATTCCTTCATTTACACAGAACTCATTAAACTCGTTGTTGCAAAATTCTAATCTACTGTTTGTTCTGAGTCATTTTACCTTTTTCTCTGTATGCTTCTCCCTTAGAGATTTCCATCGCTTGAACTAGAAGAATACATCGCTCTTCTATTTTAATACATAAATCCAAACTTTTTGTGAATAATCATCAATGAAAGTTAACATGTACCTTGCTCCACCATGAGAAGGAACACTTGATGGACCCCACAGGTCTAAATGGTTATAATCAAGAGTCCCTCGTGTTCTATGAACTCCACTGCTGAATTTTACCCTACATTATTTACCGTAAACACAATGCTTACAAAAAATTTAACTTTCTAGTTCGATGTCCACCAAGCAAGCCTCTCTTGCTAAGCTCATCCATTCCATGCTCACTCATATGACCTAACCTCATATGGCACAAACGAGTTTGGTCAAGATCTGAAATAGAAGAAACTACGACCACACCTAACACTGTGCTACCTTGCAAGATATATAGTCCATTCTTCAACTATCCCCTCATAACCATTAAGGCACCACTACAAACTCTCAAGACTCCACCTTCAGCTTGGCACGTATAGCCAAGAGAGTCTAAAGTGCTCAAAGAAATTAGATTCTTGTGGAGTTTGGGCACATACCTCACATTAGTTAATGTTTGCACAATACCATCAACTATCTTGATTTGCACTGTACCTTTACCAACTATGCTTCAAGCACCATCATTCCCCATTAGAACTTTTCCATCGTCAATCTCTTGGAACGTGACAAACCAATTTCTGTTAGGTATCATGTGGAAAGTACATGTTGAATCAAGAATCCAGTCATCATCATATACATTAGATGAGACAAAAGAGAACATTTCCACCATTGGATTCTTTTGAGGCCACGGCTACTTCACCAAACTCTGAATTATTGGTTTTATATTTCTTGAGCTTCGGGCAGCTTTCTTCTAGTGTCCTTCTCTATGACAGTTATGACATCTATTACTATTCTTATTTTTGTTACGTGACATAGACCGCCTTTTTCTGGAAACTCTTCTTTCTTTCCTCCATTCTTCCTCTTACCATTAGGCCCTCACCTAAGCTAGTACCACCATATGAATTGGTAATTCTCCTTTTCAATTCCCAAGATTGTAGGCCATTTTCACTTCCTTCATGGATAGTGAACTCTTATAAAAAATTATTGTCTCTACAAATTTCTCATAAGTTCTTAGCAAAGAACTAAGAAAAAGAATAGCTTAGTCCTCATCATCAACTACAACATCAATATTTTTCAAACTAAGAACAATTTGGTTGAAATTATCAATATGTTTATGAATGGACTCACCTTCATGCATTTGCATGGTATATAATTGTTTCTTCAGGCAGAGACGATTATGGAGATACTTTGTCATGTATCAGCTTTCAAGCTTTGCCCAAAGCTTGTCGGCTGTCTTTTCTCTAGAGACTTCTCCTAAAACTTCATCACCTAGCAATAATAGTATTGTACTATGCGCCTTTTTCATTATCTCCTTCTTCTGTGTAGATGTCAGATCAACTGGCAACTTTACTTCTCCTTCCAACACTGACTCACGTTCTCATTGCGTGAGGAGAGTGAGTGATAAAGAAGAATCTCTATAATAAGAAAAGAACAAAATTACAAAGAAAATTCTCTATGAATTCTTATCTCTCACAAATTTTTTCTCTTCAAAGGATTAAAACCTTATGTTTTTCTAAATTTCATGTTACAACTTCTTTGCACCTATATATACTAAAGACAAGTTAAAAAATTATTGGTAAAGAAAGGTTTTCATCCTTAACCATCCATATAAATGATTTCCTTTAACTAAACCATTAAATGGTTTATGGTTTATATTCTTTTACTAATAATATTAATTCTTATTCAAGCCATACATAACATATATAACCTAGACAGTATCTACATGACAAAAACTTACATACTACAAAAGAGTCTCAATATTTTAATCTAATGTGTGCTTTTTTTTTTTTGTATTAATTAGTTTTGTCATATACATAATCCAAATGTATGTTTTTTTTTTTTGCAAAGCTAATCAACTCCAACATATTCTTTACTTCTTTTTATCTCCTCTTATTATTCTACCAATCTTTCCAACAATAAACCAAAAAAATTCCTATGCATTATAAAAATATTTATCCTTGATTACCTTAAGCAATAATATATATAGTAAATTATAAATACACACATATCCACTAAATCATGATTGAAAATGTACATGCATGTTTTAAAAAGTCTTGGGAAGGTAAAGTCACCTTTTCAGATATCAATGGATCTATCAATATTTGACTAGTAGTTTTAAAAGAGTATCTTATATGTAATCACTGTAATTACTATGTGTCTAATTTTGAGGGAACACTTTTCTTTGGTACGAGGGAAAGGAAATTGATAGGGAATGATTGGTAAGGGATGAAAATTGGGGGTATTAAATTTTATGGCCTTATTTGTTTTGAAAGAGAGATAAAGAAAAGGGGGCAATGGATGTAATATATTCATCCCACCATTTTTTTATCCCCTTTAAAATGGAGAGAATAGGAGAATTTTTTTCACATTACTCTTATGCCTTTTTTATTTTTAAATTACTTGTTATCTTCTAAGGGCATTGTCACGCCCCGAGGGTATCTTAGACGGGACAGTTCCGCCATACACAATACTTGGCTTAAGATTAACTCATAAGTCTCTCTAAGCCATAAATATTGTCTAGAAGCGTATCCTGAATAGATAACCAATAGGCTTAATAGTATCAGATCAGTCACATATTGTACAACTAATAATCTCAAAACTAACTAATAACAACTGCAGAAATATAATAGTAAAAGAAAAATAGTTAGGAGTATATATAAGAAAGCAATTTGGATTATTGATCTTATGAATATTACAATCCTGTTTCAAAAACTTTTAGAAACACTTCCCAAGAAAAAGAAGAAGGAACTCTCCTCAACCTTCGCATCCTTCCCTCAAAACTCAGATTCCATAGGGGAGCTAACCTGAGGGTAGCCTCGTCCTGACTGGTACCAAATATAATCCTGTGACAATAAACTGTAAGGGAGTGAGAGATTCACAGGCTCAGCGAGTTATAATCCTCACTCTATACCATTTCAACACACTAAGCAAGTATTTAAGTCAAACATATGTAAGGCAACCAATCAAGTGGACAAATATATATAGCCAACATGTAACCATATATATATTCGGATTTACGCCCTCCGAATATGGGGTTGGGGTACATCCACTCATCAGCACCCAGATTTTTATACTTCGGGAATCAAATTTCTCAAGAAAACTTTTTATATATTGAAAATAATATACATATAACAACATCCCATTGAAGCAATAAATCCAAAACAATGACCGGCGCGATTCTAAGAGAAGGGTCGTCTCCTCAGGACGAATTAGTTCCCTATCTCTTAAAACAATGCCCATGGTACACGCTAGGCATATACCACTTTGGTCCTCCATGTTTACCATCCTCACGGGACAGTGTGGCCCATCCGAGTCAAAGTGTAGTGATGATGGCCTTCTACATGCATATATGCCATGCATGAATGTATTTAATTATTATGCCAATTTGTTTTATATTCATTTGTTTGGTGTACAAACAATTATCACACACTTTCATTTCTATTCTAGAACAATCAATGGGTTAAAATATAATTACGTTGTTTTATCAACCAAAGTCAAGTAACATCAACCACAATTTATTTCCCAAACCCTTGTTAGTTTATTATTTGATTAATTCTATTCTACAACCACAATCAAGTATAAAGATCATAGGAATATACTCACTTGTCCATATTTCTTATCAGTCGTAATAGTCAACAAGCAGGTCAAGCTCAAAGTCAGAATCACCTGAATATAGTTAAAAATAGGAATATACTATAAGAATTGACTATAGACATTTAATATATTTTCTATGCTATAGAATTCTTATACTTCTGTAATTTTTGCACTAAAACCTCGTGTGACTAAATTATTTCGATTTAACTCAAATTTTTATGTAGAAAGACAATTTAATACTATTTTAGAGTTATTTTTAGAATATAAGCAAAATAATAATGATAGAGAAAAATTAAATGACATAAATAACTAAAAATACATAGGTACATATCAAAATGTTAAAGGAATTAATTTAAATTAACCAATAGACATGAATAATAATAATAATATACCATACTTACGTACATGCATACATAAGCATATTATAGACTAAATTAATATACTTATATTATATTAATATGTTAACTCTTATATATAGGAAATATAATTATATAAGGCAAGAAATGTGACATTTTATATAGTATATATGTGTATATATACAAATATATAACATACAGGTACCTATACATATATATACATATACCAATAATATATACATATATACATATATACAGCTTCAACAGCATCAGAGGGAGCAGCTACTGGCCGCTGCGTGGAGGATGAGCAGCGCTGCTGCTCCGGTGCACTACAAGAGCGCAGCTCATGCACTCCTTGAGCGCTGCTCTAAGCTCCCAACATGCTCAGCCATGAGCGTGCGAGTGTTGTGCGATGTGCGTGTGGTGCTCGGTGGTGGTGACAGAGTGTGCTCTGTTCGTGCACGGGTGTGCTATGAGGTGCTGCATGGAGCGGTGTGTGTGGTGCTGCGTGGTGCGATGAGCGGTGTGCTGTGATGTGCGGTGGTGTGCAGTGCGGCGTAGAGCGATGAGCGTGAGCTTGTGTGCTGTGATGTGCCGTGGTGTACGGTGCTGTGTGGAGCTGTAAGCGTAAGTGTGTGTGCGCTGTGGTGTGCGGTGGGTGCTGTGGTGTGTGGTGGTGTGAGGAAATGAAGTGAAGGAAGAAGAAGAAGAAGGAGCAGCGAAGTAAAAAAAAATAAAGAAAGAAAGAAAGAAAAAGAAAGATTTACTTGCTAGGGAAAACCGTTGCTGCTAGTCGTTTGAAGAGGAGAAAGAAGGAAAGAAAAAGAAAAGAAGAAGAAGAAAAAGAAAGAAAAATAACGGAACAAATTCGGAAAGGGAGAAGAAGAAGAAACGCATCTCCTATATGTATATATATATATATATAGCTAAATAAGACAAAAGACTCAAAGTCAACCTTTTAAAACTTATCCAAACGTTTTGCAGAATTACTTATCTTTTATATGTGTATATATATATATATATAATAATTAGTTGATCACAACATGGATCTTGTTAAATTGCTCGTTGATTAAATTGTCTTGAAATAATTTAATTAAAAATAGAAAATCTAAATCAAACAAAATAGTACGGTTCAAAAATTAAAACAGTAAATCAAACAATATTTTTATTGTATAAGATCAATTACTCAGATAAATTTCAAAACGAAGAATTTATAAATAAAATCTTTAATTACTACTATTTAAAAGTATATTATAAGTTTAATAAAGAAAATCAAATTAAGAAATTTATAATCAACTTGACCTTTTTTAAAAAAAAATATATATCAATTCAATTTAGTGAATCGACGATCAGAAATTTTTCTGAAGCTTACAGGCATACAAATAATTTACCATTATATTTCCATTCATTATCTTTCTCTTCATTATCCAAACACATGGAAGGGTTCATACTTCCTAATAATTATTCTCCTTTATTTTCTTCTTATTTATGGTCTTTCCTTCCAAAATTATTCCATCATGCCAAACAAAGTATTAGTAAATCCAATCCAAGTATGGTGCTCACTCTATTTTAAAAATCATAATTAGTTGATTGAAGCAATAGAACAACCAATGAGAACTTTTTTTTTTTTAATTAAGTTTAGTGTATTGAATGTTTTATTATATAATTTTTTCATGATTGTCTCATTTAATTGCTAGGGGCCAATTATTTTATTATCTATAATAACCAATTGGCGAATTAGATTAATCAATACTTACTTGATCTTTTTAATTTATGAAGCAACTAGCTAGAGGTGCATAACACTATACACTGGCTGGACAAAATGCAATTGTTATTGGAAGCATTACTAATGAGAATGGGAACTTAATTACTAGCTATAAATTTGGCATCCTAAATTAATCATTTGACATTTTAATTTTCATTCGGATTAAAATTTACACAACTATTGCCAAAACTGATGGGTCTCGAGACAGTTCTTACCACCATAGCTGAAATGGTTTTGGGTTCGAGAATCGGTGGGTCGGGACAGTTTTCAGTTTGAAAACTGACTTATGATGATGTTCACATTAAATTGTCAAAAGTTTAAAATATATATGCACTTATCCTCCACTCGGTAGAACTATCAAGTATCCTTTATATAGAGCAATAGGTAAAATGTACATGTATATCACCACTTTCAATTACCTCTCAATTATTATTATTTTTTTTACACCATTTCATTTTAGCTCAATACGAATAATACTAGTAGGTATAGAGAAATACCTATAAAAGAATGACTAAGTACATTAAGTCAATGCGGTGACTAATCTATTTTCTATTAAACTTTTGGTGGAAGGCAGAAGAATAGAAGTAACCTGTTGAATTTGTTTTTGCATATGTGTGCATTTTGTATATAGAAAAATGAAGTACATTCAAACAATGTTTTCTTGTATATCCAAAGGTAAATGAAATATTATAATTATGCATATTTATATGTTAGTGTGGAACGAACGTATCTGCCACGGGAGAAGTTCTATTAAAAATCTCTGGCCAGCTAACAATGTTTTGTCTTTACTCGGACACAGTTGTCCCAGTTGAATCTGTACGGGAGGAGCTCGCGGATCTGGCATTATTCATGTGATCAATGTTGAACTCCCATCGACTGATACTCTATTTGTTAAATTATTTTAACATTAGTGGTTCATATAACTTAGAGTATAACTTAATGTAAAAGCCTAATATGATGGTCATTTTGGCATAATAGTAATTTTTTAAGTCATAGGATTTAAAATCCTTCCTTTCTCCCTAATTAAATATAATAGACAGAAAAGAAAAAAAAAGAAAACAACATATCTTTTCCATTAGAGAAAAAGAAAACAACGTATCTTTTCTATTAGAGAAAAAGGAAAACAACGTATCTTTTTCCATTAGAGAATTTTCTACACCATCAAAGAAAAATCTAAAAGAAAAAGGGTAGAGTAGGAGAAATCAACAAGACAAAAGATTGTGACGGATTTTCTTCTTTCGACTGGAAATCAAAAGCAATGACAACGGTATGTATCAAATTACTTGTAATTGATTATTGCAATTTCATTCAAAGATCCTGCGGCAAAGAAAATCATAGAATATTTCTAACAATTGGTATCAGAGCGGGTATGAATATTGCTTGATTTGTTGTCTGAATCGTAATTATATTGTTCGTATAATTGTATTCCAGTTTCGTCAACGTGTTTCCAGTTTGGCTTTATTCTTCGGAATAGCATTTTTTTTTTTGTTTTCATGAAAACGGAATCGTCTTTTTCCGTATGATCCACGAATCGTCAAACGGAATAGACAAATTGTCATTTCTTGCCATTCAAACAGAAATTAAAGAAAAAATTAGATTTTTGGAAACTCGGTTTGGACAATGGAAAAGGCAGAATTCGGAAACTGGAGTTTTTAGAAACTGAACATTGAACACGGATTTTATGGAACGTTTTCTGAAAATTGATATTTTGAAAAAAAAAAACGGAAAAATGTGACATGGATTTTCGAAAGAATTGAAAACGGACGGAAACTGGAAATTCATTCCTACGTTTTGGAATTTACGAAAGAATTGAAAACGGATTTTCTTACATTTTCTGGAAATTAATATTTTCGGGACAGAAAAGACAAAAGGAAGCATTTTGAATTGATGTTTTCCTGGACGCAATTCAACCTAAAGGAAACGGAAATTGATATTTCTTCGGAAAACAGAATCCTTTTTCTCAATGCTGGTGTCAATGCTGCCAGCATTGAAAGGATATTCGCCAGCGTTTATCCGATATTGAATGTCCGAAAATTTTTTTTATTTTTATTTTATTTTATTTTGCATATATGTCATATATTCCTGACATATCTTCCGCATTATTGAGATTTTAATGATTGAAAAGTTTGATTTTGTTAAAATCATATTAGTGTAAAGCAATGTTTATTGTAATGAAAGCTTGTTAGTCACCAAAGTGGCCTAGCTTGAAAGAATTTAAACATTAAAATTTTATTTTATCAATTGTTCATGTTCATGTGATGCTAGTAAATGATATAAAGGTTTGAAATGAACAATTGTGATCGTCAATTATAATGCTAGGAGATCATCCAAAGATGGATCATTGCCTATAATTAATGATACTAAAAGTGATTCATTGATATACTGGGTGAATATGATTGTATATCCAAAGATAACATACATATTCACTTAAGTATGATTGATTGATCTATCAAAGTATATTTATCCAAGCATCATTATTGATTAAAAGTTATGCATTAAGGTATCACCCAAAGGTGACCTTAAATACATAGTTAAAGTTTACATTTATCTGAATCCATTTAAGTTAAATCAAAGCATTAATGTGTACATTTGGATTATGTTTGCAGCTTCTAGTAATTTATTCGCTTTGGGCAATGGAATGATCAAGTTCAATGGGCTGAACTATGCAGAATGGTCCGAACAGATCCAGTTTCAACTGGGTATTTTGGATTTGGACTTAGCAATTATTTCAAATGAAAAGCCTGCAGCCATAACTGAGACTAGTACTGAATCTGATAAGTCTCTTTATGAGGCTTGGGAACGGTCTAATAGGCTGAGTTTGAACTTGATGCGAATGACGATAGCTGAAAATGTTAAGCCGTCAATGCCTAAAACCGAAAATGCAAGGGAATTTATGATGAAAATTAAAGAGTACTCACAATCAGATATAGCTGACAAGTCTATTGTGGGGAACCTCATGAGTGAGTTGACGACCAAGAAATTTGATTGGTCACGACCCATTCATGATCATGTGACAAGTATGGCTAATCTAGCAGCAAAACTGAAGTCAATGGGTATGGATGTGAGTGAGTCCTTTTTGGTTCAATTCATCATCAACTCGCTTCCTCCTGAGTTTGGTCAATTCCAGGTGAATTACAACACCATTAAAGAAAAATGGAACCTTCAGGAAATTAAGGCCATGCTAGTTCAGGAAGAAGGGAGATTAAAGAAGATGAAGGATCACTCTGTTCATCTCACTGTTCATAATGATGCTGGTAGTAGCAAGTCTAAACCATATAAGAAGAATAAGAAGAAGAACAAAGCCTCTATGAAAGTTAGTGGAGGTCAGATCCATAAGGATCAGAAGTGTTTTCTGCAAGAAGATTGGTCACTTCAAGAAAGATTGTCCAAAAAGAAAGGCTTGGTTCGAAAAGAAAGGTATGTACTGTATATCAGTATGTTTTGAATCAAACATTATTGAAGTGCCTAATAACACTTGGTGGTTAGACTCTGGAGCTACTATTCATGTGTCACATATTATGCAGGGATTCCTTTCGATCCAGCCCATAAGAGGAACTGAACAGTTCCTTTATATGGGGAACAGAATGAAGGCACGAATAGAAGGAATCGGGACGTACAGATTGATTTTGGATACCGGGTGTTATCTGGATCTAGAAAAGTGTCTCTATGTTCCTGAATGTACTAGAAATTTAGTTTCTGTTGCAAAGTTGGATGAAGTAGGATTTAACTTTAAGATTGGAAACGGTGTATTTTCATTGTATAACATTCGTACTATTATGGATCTGGTACTTTAGTTGATAATTTATATCGTTTTAATCTTGATGTTATGTATGCTGAATCTCTGTTTCTTGTTGAGCATAGTATAGGTAACAAACGTAATGCACATAATGATAGTTCTGCTTTCTTATGGCATCAAAGATTAGGTCATATATCCAAAGAAAGGGTATTGAGGTTGGTGAAAGGTGAAATCTTACCTCAATTGGATTTTACTGACTGGGATATATGTGTTGATTGCATAAAAGGTAAGCAAACTAGACACATATCAAAGAATCCTGCCACAAGAAGTAATGAACTTCTTGAATTGATACACACTGATATTTGTGGTCCTTTTGACATTCCAACATGGGGTGGTGAGAAATATTTCATCACATTTATTGATGACTACTCACGATATTGCTATTTGTATCTACTGCATGAAAAGTCCCAATCAGTGAACATCCTAGAGGTGTTTGTAAATGAAGTTGAAAGGCAGTTAGATAGAAAAGTGAAAGTAGTGAGGTCAGACAGGGGTGGTGAATATTATGGTAAATTCAATGAAAATGGACAATGTCCTGGTCCATTTGCAAAATTCCTTGAAAGTCGAGGCATATGTGCACAGTATACAATGCCTGGTACACCGCAACAAAACGGTGTGGCTGAAAGGCGGAATCGCACACTTATGGATATGGTTAGGAGTATGTTAAATTACAGCACTGTACCTTTATCCTTATGGATGCATGCATTAAAAACTGCTGCATATCTGCTAACAGGGTTCCTAGTAAGGCAGTCCCTAAGACTCCTTATGAACTATGGACAGGTAGGAAACCCAGCTTAAGGCATCTTCATGTTTGGGGTTGTCCAGCAGAAATAAGGATATATAATCCACATGAAAAGAAGCTTGATGCAAGAACCATTAGTGGTTACTTCATCGGCTATCCTGAAAAATCAAAGGGACAGATTTTATTGTCCTAACCATAGTACAAGAATAGTTGAGTCTGGTAATGCTCGGTTCATTGAAAATGGTCAATTCAGTGGGAGTGGGGAATCACGAAAAGTGGATATTAGAGAATTTCAAAAGGAGACCCCTACACCTAGTGTTTCTACTCAAGTTGTTGTTCCTTTTGTTGCATCACAGTCACGTAACATGCTAAGACAACAAATTGATGTTCGAACACACAAAGTGAACATATTAGAGATGAACCAAGTGACAATGTGCAAGTCACAAATGAACAAGTGATACCACAAGAAATGGCATTACGGAGGTCTAAGACAGAAAAGACCAGCTATATCGAATGATTATGTGGTTTACTCACTTGAGCAAGAATCTGACTTAAGCATTGATAAAGATCCAATCTCATTTAGACAAGCCATGGAATGTAATGATTCTGAAAAGTGGTTCAATGCCATGAAGGAAGAGTTGAAATCAATGGATGTAAATCAAGTCTGGGAGTTAGTAGAGTTGCCTGAAGGATCAAAACGAGTTGGCTGTAAATGGGTCTTCAAGACCAAGCGAGACTCAAAAGGCAACATCGAAAGATACAAGGCCAGACTTGTTGCCAAAGGTTATACTCAGAAAGATGGTATTGACTATAAAGAGACCTTCTCTCCAGTTTGAAGAAGGACTCCTTAAGAATTATTATGGCTTTGGTGGTTCATTATGATCTAGAGCTTCACCAAATGGATGTAAAGACCGCCTTTTTGAATGGTGACTTAGAAGAGGAAGTTTATATGGACCAACCTGAGGGTTTTATAACCACAGGACATGAAAATTTGGTGTGTAAGTTACAGAAATCGATATATGGATTAAAACAAGCTTCCGACAATGGTATATTAATTAATAATACCATTACGTCATATGGTTTTGTAGAGAATACCGTTGATCGTGTATCTATATGAAGGTCAGTGGGAGCAAGTTTATTATATTGGTATTATATGTCGATGATATCCTTTTAGCTGCTAATGACATGGTTTGTTACATGATGTAAAGAAATTTCTCTCTGAAACTTTTGAAATGAAAGATATGGGTGAGGCATCTTATGTGATAGGAATAGAGATATTCCGTGATAGATCACAAGGATTGTTAGGATTGTCTCAGAAAGGCTATATCAATAAAGTGTTAGAGAAATTTAAATGGAAAATTGCTTGCAGGAATAGTTCCAATTCAGAAAGGGGACAAGTTCAGTAAATTGCAATGTCCAAAGAATGACTTGGAACGAAAATCAATGGAATCTTTCCCTATGCATCACTGGTTGGAAGTTTGATGTATGCACAAACATGCACTCGGCCGGACATAAGTTTCGCTGTAGAATGTTAGGCCGATATCAGAGTAATCCAGGATTTGATCATTGGAAAGCTGCAAAGAAAGTACTTAGGTACTTACAAGGTACCAAGGACTACATGCTTACATATAGGAGATCAAATCATCTTGAAGTAGTAGGATATTCGGATTCAGATTATGCTGGATGTGTAGACTCGAGGAAATCTACATTTGGTTACATGTTTCTGTTGGCTGGAGGAGCAGTTTCATGGAAGAGTGGAAAGCAGTCAGTCATCGCTACTTCCACTATGGAGGCTGAATTTGTGGCATGCTTTGAGGCCACTATTCATGCATTGTGGTTGCGGAACTTTGTCTTAAGGCTTGGATTAGTCGACAGTATAGCTAAGCCGTTAAGAATCTATTGTGATAATTCTGCAGCTGTTTTCTTTTCTAAGAATGATAGGTATTCTAAAGGTGCGAAACATATGGATTTGAAATACTTGTCTGTTAAAGAAGAAGTACAAAACCAAAGAGTGTCAATTGAGCATATCGGTACTGACCTGATGATAGCGGATCCGTTAACTAAGGGTTTGCCACCAAAAACATTTATTGGACATGTTGAACGATGGGCATTATAGATAGGTCCTCATTGATTTGATATTTGATGTATATGTATATATATACATATGGTTGTATTGCTCATATTGTTATGACATTTGTGAATTCAGTTAAAGTTGTGGTTTTGCTTGCTTATTAGTTATCTACATCGAGTTGTATACAATTATTGTCTATGAGATAACTAGTAGCCTAATTGGAAATAATGATTTAAAGGTTTTAATATTCCTCAATTAAGTTATCATGAATTATGATGACCTTGTAATACATGGAAGGAATCACATCGTTAAATGGTGTGTGACCGCCATGATTCAGTCATTTTAATTCAATCAAGAATTATGACTTGATGCATACTAAATATGGTGCACACTTAATTGTTAGTGAATCATCAAGTGTAACATGGACCAAGTGGGAGATTGTTAAATTATTTTAACATTAGTGGTCCATGTGACTTAGAGTATGACTTAATGTAAAGGCCTAATATGATGGTCATTTAGGCATAATAGTAATTTTTTAAGTCATAGGATTTAAAATCCTTCCTCTCTCCCTAATTAAATATAATAGACAGAAAAGGAAAAAGAAAACAACGTATCTTTTCCATTAGAGAAAAGAAAACAACGTATCTTTTCCATTAGAGAAAAAGGAAAACAACGTATCTTTTTCATTAGAGAATTTTCTACACCATCAAAGAAAAATCTAAAAGAAAAAGGGTAGAGTAGGAGAAATCAACAAGACAAAAGATTGTGACGGATTTTCTTCTTTCGACTGGAAATCAAAAGCAATGGACAACGGTATGTATCAAATTACTTGTAATTGATTATTACAATTTCATTCAAAGATCCTGCGGCAAAGAAAATCATAGAAAATTTCTAACACTATTAACTAATGAACAAGTCTTTGTTCACGTTGTTTTGTAATTAATTACCACTATAAAATAACTATCCATGAAATACTTCGGATTTTACCAACTTAAATTAGGAATGTAAAAATTAAATACTATGAAAGTACAGGTAATTTTGAATCTTATTTAACTTAGTAATTGTATTTAGATAGTTTAGTTAGTTGATTTCATAAACTATAAAATATAGTTAGATAATTTAATTAGGAAATGGACTTAATTGAAATTAGAAATTTCAATACCACAAATACTCTTTCAACTTATCAAATTACTTTATTTTCTTATCTCCAACATACCAAGCTATTCAATTCTTTTCAATTACCAACTTGAAACAAATTTCTCAAGCTGAATTACCAAAATTCCTAATTCATTAAAATTAAACATTAATCTAAATTTAGATTAAACTCGAGTCGATAACTCACTAACTATACACTTAAGCTTATAAATATCAACTATAGTATGACCCGATTAATTTTTAGGGTAATTAGATAGTAAACGATAGTTTAAAGATGAATCGCTAGAGTTGAAATATACGTGATAGAAATAAAAACTGATCAATATCTACCAAACCAGGACTCAAATAAAAATTATGAATACATAATCATGAAATTTAGAATTTTCTGACTTTTCTTAGTATAATACCCTAATTTGAACTATCTAGACTAGACATCTTTATCGCGTAAGTAAAAATTTTGATAATTTAATATAATTAGAAATTATAAATGAATTTAATTGAAAATAGAGATTCTACTGTCATAAATGCCCAATTTAACCTATTAAGCAACATTGATTACCAATTTCAACAAATTCAAATTAATCAATCCTTTCCAATTATCAATTGAACTTTATTAATCAAGTTTAATAATCTAAAACCCTAAATATCTAATTTGCACATTTTAGCCTAAATTCCAACTCTTTAAATCCTAGAAATTTAAGATTAAATCTTTGTTTTCAAAAACCAATTCCTAAGCCCCTAAAACCTTAAATTCAAGTAAAATATTAATTTTCCTTTTAATTAGATTTCCTAGAATTAATTTCTAATTCCAATTAACTAATTTTATTTCTTACTTCTTAATCTCCAATTCTAAATGCCTAAAGCCCATAACCTAAAAGCATAATTCATCATCTAAAACCCTAAGCCCAATAACATAAAATACAAGCCCATAAAACTTAAGAAATCAAAGCCCATAAAGCCCATGAGACCATGTTCATTCCATATACCCTCACATACATTATAAAAACCTAAATTCTAGAGGATTCCAATCATGTGAAATGACCAAATTGTCCCTTAAATATCTACAATGTGAACATAATAAAATATCAAGTGTGTGAAAAGATCAAATTGACCTTAATCAACTCTAGAAAATTTCTGCACCTAAGAAAAGACTAAAATGCCCTCAAATAATTAAGCAAAATGACCAAAAAGTCCATAAACCTAATGGAAATTACATGACCTAAAACATTATAAAAAGGAGCCTTAGAAAACCCTAATTTGATCTTCCATTTTCAGCAACCCTTCATATCCAAAAATCCTCTCAAAAACATCTTCCAAAACCCACAAAAATCCTACAACAACTCCTCTTCAAGATAAGTCTTCAATAGGTAAGAAAATCCACCCTATTACCATCATCTAATTACTTAATTTCTTCCTAAAAATCTAATTTATATTTCAATTAATACTTAGGTGGTATTTGATGACAAAACCGAAGTTAAGATGGGGATTTAGTATTAGAAGCATCATCAAAGTATTGAAGTAGTAGTAGAGAAAGATATTTTGTTGATATTGCTAAATTCAAATAAGTAATTATAATTGATTTGTTTAATTATGTTAATGACATTTAGATTCATGTAAATCACTAAAAATAAACTTAGATTCAAGCATTAAATAATATAAGTATATACAAGCTTGAAAACCGAAATATGCACATGTATATATATGTATGTTAGAAAATTGAGTATTTGAAATTCTTATATGTATGAATATATGTGTGTTATATGATGAATTGATATGTTTTATTGAAATGAAGTTATCAAATAAATAGATGAATATACTAAATATAATTTCTATTGAAATACATACGTATGCATGTGTATGTTGATATGTTGGAATTTTGGGAAATTTTATGTTATTGATGATGATTTGAGTTATGATTTATGACTCAAGTTGTCAAAGATAAATCTAAGTATATACTAGATAATAAAACATAGAATAAATATGTTTTAGATAATTTAAATGAGCTGAAAAATAAATTTCTATTTATATATATCAGCTTGGACAGCTTAGACTATCAAATTTAAATAAAATATTAAATGATTTTTTTTTTGGATGAAATTTATAAAAGTGATATTTTAACATGTCTATATACAAACTGTAAATTTTCATGATTTTTGAAATACGTTTACTATTTTAAAAAATGAAATTACAAAATAGCAAAACAAGGCAAAACAATATTCGGTTATAAGAGATGACGTGGATGTTTATGGCCGAACCGGTGACTTTTTTTTTCTTCTTTTTAGATCAAAATATAACGGTTTGAAAGCTTAAGAAGTCCATTTTATTTTAGTGTAATGAATCAGACAAGAACCGGTCGGTTTGATGGTCAAATTCGATCAAACCGATCAGTCGTCACTGCTTATGCTCTGTTCTTGACATTCTTGAATCAATTAAAATTAAAACCATAATTAACTAATTAGTTTAGGCCAAATGAAAATTTAAAAATGTAAATATATGTAGTTTACTTAAAAATTTGAGCTTAAGAACCCGAGTTTAAGATAGTGAACCGATTTATTAAAGTTGGGTGCACACTAGTTTCCTATCGGAAATAAAAATATTGAAACTTTAGGAAAATTGATTCTAATAAAATAAATAGAGAATAAATGTAAATTATATTTTCATATTAATATATGAATTTTAAGATAAATAAATAATTATTTTGATTTTAGGAATTTATTTAATAAAATAGGAATAATATGACATTTTAACATAATATGAACAAATAGGAAACTAGTTTAAATTCCTTAACATATGTAGATGTAAAAATGGATTACAAATGATATAAAAAAATAATTATATTTTGAATGAGTTATTTTACTTAATGATGTTTATTAGATTTAACATAGGATGTGTTATTTAAAATACTAATTAATAAACTAATTACCATAAAATAAGTTTAGTAGACTTGACTAGTTGATTCTCTCCAACTTGGCTAAATATGTAGACTTATTAACTAATATTGGCTTAGTAAATTCCTTAAAAGCCAACAATTCACACTTAACTATTAATCAACTAGTAAACTCATACAAGACCACAATAATTTGTAATTAGTTCAGAATAACTCATGAATAATAAGGTGAATATGTTGTTTCAAATGAATATTCAATAGAAACATAAGTATTTTATGTAAGTTAGATGTAAATCAATAATTGATTTAAATGCTTATGTGAATCAATTTTTGAGCAGATATTCGTCAGGGGTCTATCCTCCACATTAACTTCTCGTCTATCATTTATCTGTGTAGAATACAATGTTTGTATCAGGTATGCAGTGACTTGTGCGTTACGTGTTAGGGTAGGCATTCTAAATGAACTAATACTTAAATATGACTTTAATAATTGCTTATTGCTTGTGCATGGCTATTTTTGAGACCTTGAATGAGGGGCGGCAACCTTATTAGGCGATGCCAACACGATAATTCGGCGCTTAGGCCATCATGGGTGTCTCAGTGGATAGCTGATGGGAGAACCGATAGCGGAATGACGTCTACCTGGATCAGAGAGAAGTAGTATAGTGTGGTTCACGACTATGGGCATCGATTGAGCTACACTATATTATGGATTATGAAAGGTAGAGATGTGTAATGACTATGACATTCAGATGAGGCTATTATTTATAGAGGTAGGAGATAAAGGTATTCGGGCTGCCTATATCAAACCCCTGAGCAGTTGCAGCTATTGAGGACCCTCAGATTCCCAGCGTGTTGTAGGAGTGTGAGTGCTCCAATGTTGTTCGCTATGCTTTAATTTAAAGATATGCATGTGTGCTCATCTCATGTGTGCTTGTATTGCTGTCGTACTAGGTTTCAACTTATTTTTTTCTTTTTCAGGTGATGATCTGGATGCTTGTGATTATTGGGTATAGGACGACCGTGAAGGAGCCTATTAACAAGTTGAGTGCTTAGGAATGTTAAATATTTTATGTTGTTTGCAAAAGTTATTGATCATCCTTTCGAACTTATATTTTGATGAAAGCATACCTACGAGCCCATAGTTGTATTTTGAGATACTGGATACTGTGTATTTTGAAAGACCTGATGGTATCATACTTATTTATAAAATGTTGATTTACTTATGGAAGTAGACTATTTGAAAGTCTGTTACAAAAGTTTACATTTTCCGCTGAAATTTTCTACTTGTTTCTACAAATTAATTCAACAAATTTCAAATATAAAATTTATTTAGCAATGATTACGATAAACTATAGATTATGTTAGCCTTAACGTATAATATGCAAGTGTTATACGTGTCGGCTGACAATCCACATCTTGGATTAGATGCCATAAATAAATAAAATATGAATTGAAATTAAACCTTTTAGATCAACAATGCTTGAAATGTAGTTACAACTAATCATGCATAATTGAGGCTGCGGGCCCCTAAAGTTCACCACCAAAAAAAAAATATATATATATATATATGTTTAGGTTATGTGAATGGGCTTAAAATTATAAATATTATAATTATTTATATGGACTTAATTCTTTTGACTAAATATGAGGCTTGAAGAGCCCATTACTCATTGGATAATCAAGGGAGTTTTGACATGATGGACTTAAAGTAAGGTTCGTTGGACTGGCCTATCCATTATACAATCTTTCTCATTATGTTTATGGCTCATGCACAAAAAAAGGACTTATCTTGATCTTCAAATGTGTCGATGTGATCCAATGGATAATATTGATGGCTAAACTGTATAGATATCCCAAGTCACTCTCATTTAAAAAAAAAAAAAAAAACAAGAAGAAGGAAAAGAAGAAATTTGATAGAAACACTCAAGTGCTATTGAATTTCTATCATAAAGGATCAAACACCGATTCATTACTATTACTGCGATTAGATACATGATGTCCCTATGCCCTATCACAAGCCCATATATGACGATTAAGATTGTCTACCCAATTACTCTTGACATGTCATTATATATCACTCCTCATAAGCTATGTGTAATGCGATACTCATGCAATATATACGTGATTACTTTGCTCGAATCCATACATTTATAAACTACATAGCACATTCTTGAAATGACTCCAATTTTACCAATTGAATGCCAATGATTGGCCTCTACCCACATACATTTCACTAGAGATGCTGCTTCTCTAATTGCTACGGGTAGTGACCAAATTATGGGTGGATATCAAATTCACTAATACCTTCAAAACTATATGGAGAAATATTAAAATTTGTATTTGAACTTTGCACGAAAATTCAATTTGATCATTGAGCTTTAAAATAATCAATTTAATATCTGATCAAACTTTTCATGACTATATTTGTAACCATGACACCATTTGCTCCATTCTTGTCAAAACAATAGTGGTTAAAAATAAGAGGCGAAACTTATTACTAACTATGATAAAAAGGCCAATCTTACATCTTTATCTTAGTCAGTAGTGATACTCGCCTCTCTTCGCATCTCGACTCTCTTCTCATGTGACTCTCTTCTCATAACCAGAAATGAGAGGTGAGAATCACCTCTTTATCTACTCTTTCAAAGAAAAAGGAAAAACTTACCTCTTAGTTTCCTTATACAACCCCAAGCGGACCATTTTCCTCATCCACACATTTCATTTTCACACAGGTCTCACTCTCTCCCTCTCTTTTCACCTCCCTCCTCTTGTAAAATCAGATGTCCATCGTGGCACTAGTTGTCGCCTTTTTTAATCTTTTTTTAATTAAATAACTATTAATTATTTTTTATGTTATTTTTTATGCATGTATTCGAATAAAATCTAAAAGATTTGTGCTTGCGATTTTTGCTTCCGTTGCGGTTAGTAAATTGAGACAAAAAAAAAGTTAATAAATTATTTTTGGGTTTAATATTAGTACTTGCCTTTACTTTTAATATATAAATGTATATATTTCTTTTTCCTTTGAACTGTTGTAGTATGTTACCATCTCCAATATTTCCATGGGGAATGTAAGGACTCTTTCATCATCTGTTATTATTATGTAACGTCCTGTGTAACGTGAAGTGTCAAAAGTATGACTTATTTTACAATCAAATATTACTATATTATAACTTTCCTTTGAATATAGCTAATTGGATATAACTTAGACAGTACCTACATGACAAAAACTTACATACTGCAAACGAGTCTCAATATTTTAATTTGTAAAAATTTTATGGTTCCTTTATTAATTTTGATGAGACTAGTCCCTTCACTATCTAACAATTCATACCATATTTAACTGTGGTTGAATTACAAATAATTAATATTCTAATTATTATATTTATTTTAATGATTAAATTTGATGGTCTCGTCGATGGGATCTTAGAAACTCTCTTTAATCTAATGTATACTTTTTTTTCTATTAATTAGCTTTATCATATACATAATATAAATGTACTTTTTTTTGCAAAGCTAATCAACTACATCATATTCTTTATTTCTTTTTATCTCTTCTTATTACTTTAGCTAATGGTATACAGATCTTTCCAACAATAAACTAAATCAATTCTTATGTGTTATAAAAATATTTATCCTCAATTATGTTAAGCAATAAAATATAAGAGTAAATTATAAATACATCATAATAATTTTATAAGTTAAAAAAAATACACATATGCACAAAATCATGATTGAAAACTTATGTGCATGTTTTAAAAAAGTCTTGAGAAGGTAAACTCATGTTTTGATATTTAGTGGATCTACCAATATTTGACTAGTAATTTTAAGAGAGTATCTTATATCTAATCCTATAATTAATATGAGTATAAATTTGAGGGAATACTTTCCTTTGGTATAAGGGAATTGATAGGGAATGATCGGTGAAGGAAGGAAATTGGGGATATTAAATCTCATCCCTTGTTTGTCTTGAAAGAGTAAGATAAAGAAAAGGGAAAATGGATGCAATACATTCTTTGGATCCCACCAAACTTTTTATCCACTCCAAAATAAAGAGAATTAGGAGAGAATTAGGAAAGTTTTTTTTATATTACTCTTATACCATTCTTTTTTAAATTACTTATCATCTTTTAAGGGCATACAAATAAGCTTATCATTATATCTTATTTTTTCTTTTATAATATTCAATATTCTATTCATATTTTTTCCCTTTATTTTTCTTTCTAATAATTGATCTCCTCTATTTTCTTTCTTTTCATAATCCTTCTTTCCTAAATTATTCCATTATGTCAAACAAAGTGTTGGTAAATCTAATCCAAGCATGCTACTCACTCTATTCTAATAATCATAATTAGTCAAAGAAAATTGAAGCAATAGAACAAACGAATGGAAACTTTTTTTTTTAAATTAAGTTTATTGTATTGAATTTTTTATTATATATAATTTTCATGATTGTCTCATTTAATTACTAGGTGCCAATTATTTTAATATTTATAATAACGAATTGGCAAATTAAATCAATGAATTAAAACGTTCTAACACAAAGAAAAAAAAATAAAAATAATTAGTAAAGTATGTAGATAGGTTTGTAAAATGCAAGATGGAAAATTCAGGATTTGGTAATTTCTTATCATGTGATTTCTCAACATACTCAAAGCGTTATTTGCGAGTGTAATTATACCATCAGTCTCATGGTTATAAGTTAAAGCCTCTCTCAAGTTTAGTAACTCTATATCTATACTATACCATTTAAATCTCATTACAAGTTATCAGCAATCTAGATTCCCATAAAATTTAAGAATCCTTTGTTTAAAAACCCATTTCGAAAATTTGAAAACAAGCGACATAAAGTTTCATCATCCCTCTCTGAAGGTGAGTATGAACAATTTCATTAGTAGCCCAGATATACTTAAAAGAATGATGTCTTAATTTATTTAGTAAAATCATACATAAATTTTAAAAAATGCACCACTCATTTAGACCCACGAAAATAAATTCAAGCTACCAAATATAAATACCTAGGAAATGTTTACTTGAAAGCGCATTTAAAATCACATGGATTAGGATTTTAATTCACAAATCCTAAGTTTTATGAGAATATTTCTACATTGATGCAAACTTTAAGCTTAGATTATGAAGAAATAATATTTGCTCTTTATTTTCATGTGCACGTCATGAATTGCCAGCTCTTAGGAGCACTTTTCGTAGGTTAAGGTCGAGGGCTTAAGGGTTGATTGGATATCAGGGTTCGACCTAAACTATAGCTTTTTGCTACAAAGCTCGAGTTCTTGTCCAGCTTCAACCTTGAGGTACTATTGACAGGATTGTTCATTGAAGTATACCTGATGATGTTCCAGAACTTGTCTTATGTCGAAGGCTCAACTAGGGTTTTATCCTTGTTTTAGCTTGTTGTTTTGCCTTCATTGGGTCTTTTGTAGAGCTTGGGTAAGTTCTGTTATGCACTATTGTTATTGTTTTGCTCCAAATTTGATCCAAGTCACTTTGTTTCTTCTTTTTTTTATTATAGGAGCTGAAAGACAACATTTAAGTAATAAAAGCAAAATATCATAGGAAATTACCTAGAAATATATAAGATAAAGCATAAATTCCTATAAATAGAATAGAGTAAAATAGACTTATCAATGGCTAACAATAATTGAGTGATTGATTGTGTGAGGTCGTTCTTAGACGTAAGCCAAGGGGGTGACAACGTTACTTGGCCATGGCAACACGATAATTAGGCACTTATGCTATCACAGATGGCTTAGTAGGTAGGCGATAAGGGAATGGTAGCAAAATAGAATGTACTTATGTTTTGAAAGAAGTCACACTTGTATAATATAGGATTATGAACTCCATTAAATTGAATATTATAATGGATAGAAATAATAGAGTCATGTAACAGCTATAACTCCTAGACGAAGCTATTACCTTTTAGAGATAGGAGATACAAGTATTCATCTTGTCTATATCAAATCCTTAAGTAATTGCTACTATTTATGACCCTCATGTTCCTAGCGTATTGCTAGAGTGTAAGCACTCCTCTATTGATTGTCATATTCAAATTAAAGATATAAAACTATGGTTGTTGCATTACATTTAGATTAAATGCATGTGATTCATCCTATGTGCGCTTAAGTCGTTATGTACTGGGCTTTGGCTTACTCATTTTCTTTTTTCAAGTGGTGATAGACTCGGTGATGATTGTTATGAAGATGTGGGTTATGTTACAATTTCGAGGGTTTCATGGAGGAGTTTAGCAAGTAGTCTTAGGTTTAACTTGATGTTTATCCTAGAATTGGACCATGTGCATTTTGATGCATATAAGCTTAAAGGGCCCCCTTTGGAGCCCTACTCATTTTATGGTTTTTTATTATTCCAATTTGATATATGTTGTATGGGATACTTAGACTCATCTGATACACCTTTCGATACTTTTTGTTTTAGGTATCACGGGATAACCTGAATTGGTTTTACTATACTATTTTTATCTGACACTTACATATATATATATACACACACACACACACACACACACACATATATATCGATTATTCACGAGAGTGATATTTGAGCGAAAATATTGTAAATTTTTATTTTTCTATTACATTACAATTCTTTCAAAACCCAATTGAACAGTCTCAAAATCTAAATTTGGATACCAAATGATCACGATAAACAAATAAGTTGGGTAGTATTTGTGTATAACACCTAAGTATTATATGTGGTAAAACTGAATACACATTGACCCTATTTGGGGTGTGACAATCTATACTTTAAAAGTATGTGCAATTGAGTGCCTCTGCTAAATATATCAGTGGACATTTATTTTGATAACTGGATATAATAGACTAAGCGCATGCACTTCCATTTATGATTTTATTTGGTAGTTTAGTTTAGTACCACATTTTTAAATTTTAGCAATTTTTGCCTAATGTTTGTCATTATCCTATCATCAAAGTAAACATTGTTGAATGTTATTTAACAAAGACACTAGCATGTAATTTGAAAATTTCTAATTGGCCAAAATCTAAAGACGAGGCACCAAATTGCTAAAAATTGAATAACCTACCTTTATCCCTTTGTATTGTATGCTATACTTACAGTTCGTTCACTTTGCTATATAGAGTAAGGGGGGATTAAATTCCAATTTAATAAGAACATAATAAGTAATAGGTTTTGAAATGACTATTACATGTCTATTATAATGTTCACTTGCTATAAAAAGTAAGACAAGTAATTATTGTATTAAAAGTAAAATATCTATAATATCATTTGTCTTTATTATAGAGAAAAGATAATTATATAGGTGATATTTTCAAAAATATGGGTATTTCTATCAAAGAATAAAAATAAATCATTAAATGACAATTCACGGGAACATGAATTGCTATTTATTATTTTGTATAATAGCAATTCATTATGAATTATAATTTCCCTTACCTAAACATCATTGTAGCAGTTCTCTCAATTGAATGGCATGTGGATGTGTTATATCAATTTTTTCTTTTCAAGATTATTGTGATTTATTTTTTTTTTCAACATTGTGAAAAAGGAGAACGTGGGTATGAGATTGCAATGATTGAAGTTTCGAAGCTCTACCAATTATAAAAATTGGGTATGGTTGAAAATAGAAAAATAAATGATTGTAATAGGCGAAGACATTATGTTGGCTCTAAAGAGTGAAGTGCACCTAAAGAAGAAGAAGGAGAAGGAGAAGAAGGGCTCATAATTGTTTTTTCTTTTCATTTATACTAATTTTTCATCAAGTAATTTATAAAAGAAGTACGTGCTCGCTTTTTTACCTTTTACTGTTTCGTTTTGATTTAATTTTAGATTTACCAAGTAATATATATTTATAGCTATTTTTATTTACATGTGATACTATACAATTTTATATAGTAAAAATATATAAGTATCACGGTGTAATTGGTCTAGATACCACATTACGTGATGGCAACTAATAGAGTTAACTCGAATACCAATGCTTGCAATAAAAAGTTTATTGGTAGTGAAATTGGTTGTCACGCCCCAAAATGAAATTAGGGCATACCCAGCCTTACCATGCATAATGCATAAATATTACACACAAGACTATCTAAAGAGATATTATTTATTATGATTATGTGCTAATTAATTTAAACTTTTGCAATATATATGAAGATTTAGGAAACAACTAGGTAAGTAATAGAAAATAAGCTTTCATAATTTCATTTCCGAGTACTAATCTTTCTAGTAGATCATTCAAACATATTACAAATCAGTACCAACCATCGGATACTTCAAAATAATACGAAGTACCTAATCTCTTGCTATATCATGGAGAGATTAAAATATTAATTTACAAACCATAGGCTCACAAATAAGCTCTTAACAAAAAATACAAGTTTGAATATAAGATTTAAAGCCTTAAAAAAACATAATACTCTAAATTTAATGGTCCCAATCATCCCACTCTTGAGAAACTCTTTAAAGTATGTACCATATCCCATGTAGTCATACGAATCATCACCATTTTTAACCCCTGTACAAAAAAAGTGAGTCGAAGCCTGATACGTTAGTAATACATGCATACACTAATTAACACATACACTTAATCTAATGCAATGCAACACGTAGTAAATTATATCTTCAATTTTAAATATAATAATAACATGAGATTCACATTTCGAACAATATGCCATGAGAATCTATCGATCTTGAATAGCAATAACTGCTTAGGGGGGTTGATAAAAGCTGCCCAAATAACTATATTTCCTATAAGACCATCAACAAAAATAATAGCTTCACTTAGGATTCACAGCTATTACATATGTTTACTTATCTTAATCCATAATATCATCTAGCTCAATTGGTCTCATAAACAAGAACAAAATCATATAGCTTCCCATTAAGCGCAAGTAAACGTTACTCCAATATCATTTTTCCTATTAGCTATATGTTGAATCATCTATGAATTATCATTTACAATGATATAGGAAGTGCCTACTACCGTAGTGGAATAACCTGACAAGCTTGTTGGTCCTCGAACTGAATTAAACGACACAAGCACAAGCAAGACAATCATTTCTAAGGTCATCTTTAATTTTAGTTTATTTTGAAATACCTAACCTAGACAAGTAACAAGAATTTCAGTGCGTACCTAATTGAATTAAAGTGTTTAGCAAAAAATCAGGAGATAGACACAATTGAGTAAAAGGATCTTTTTCAAAGAAATCATCTCTCATAAGGTTCGATCATCAATCCAGAATTTAATATTAAACTAACATTAAATCTTTCAACTTGAATAAAGTCTTATGTAAGAACATAAACTAGTATTTAAGTATGCATATATACATTTATTTTATTCATTGATTATTATTTTTTATATAAGAAATAGGGATCTATCACGTCCGTTATGGGGATTGTGATGCACATCACATTTCTAATCACTAGCGTGATTAGGGGCCTTTTATCTTTGAAAATGTCATAGAAGAGATTATTCTCAAAATCACGGTTGTTAATAATCGTGAAATGGAAAATAGAGAGTATCACGAGTCAAATCCAATCCATTACAAAGAGGGTTTTAACCTTATCTTCTTCTTTCCAAGTTTTTCAAAATTTTGGACACTCTAACTAGTTGATATAGTCTATTTCTAGCAATAACATTTCTACTTCAACATATATTCTCCATATCAAACTTCAATAAGCTCATATACATACTACACATCTTTTATTTCATCAAGCAAACAAAGCATATCATACATGTGTTTTAAGTAGTGACCTATCAACTTTGTTACTATAACCTCATTTGTCCAACACCATTAACATCAATAACTATGCATTCTATAATAAAGTAGCATGTAAATTAAATAAAATCACTTATCTAACAATATAAACAAAACAATTTCTACTACCCTTCTCTTTTAGGCTATAGGAATTTACCCAAGCCTAAATTCAAGCTAATCGTCAATTCTAATATTCAATCTCATCTAAGCATTCACTGAAATAGAAATTGTTTTGGTGGAAGAACTAAGTAAATAAATGAATGAAGTAAGTAAATAACATTTTTCCTAAATTAGTCTTGACTTAAAAATTGAAACTTGAGGGAATTTTAGTGAATATTGAGTTTCTTAGAAATAAATTGAGGAAGAAGATGTAGTTTCCTCAACTGTAGTAGCACTGCTATTAATTAGGAGGTTAATTTTTGTAATTTTCCTTATATCATTATCTTCTAGATTAGATAAAGTGATTCTTGACTTTTATTCCTTATTGAAATCATTGAGTATGTGTAGGCGCATGATAAGTTAAGGTGAAGACTATGACTCATGGGCTTGTGTTTAGTAATTGGGCTTGGGTTCTTCTATTGAAAAATAGGTTTCAATGGTTTTAGAATTTAGAATACAACAAAAAGAAAATTAGTATAAGAGTTTAGCTAATTTGAACTAGGAATTTATTTAAGCAAAAAGATTTCTTGAAATGATATTTGATGCAAATACTTATGGGTTTAAAAATTAAAATTTAAGAATCATGAAAATCTAGAAGTAAAATGGATAAATAGAGAAATTTGAGATGAATAACTAAATGGTCGCATTTCTATTCTCAATTAATCCCTTCTACAAATTTTATTATACTCACATATACCAAATCGTACTCCAATATTTATATAATTCTACTAACTAAAATATTTACAATCAATTTTCATAGAAAGTTTAAATTATGGTTCAAAGTTACTCTTACTTCTATGCTAACAAGCCAACACCATCTAACTAACCAAGTATGGGAATTGGAGTATTTCATTGGCAGTTTTAAAGTTTAATTTGAGATCACCAAATAAAAAATATATTAGGATTTAGATATCGAATATGATTTTATCTTTTTTAACTTTTCTTTAAACATGGATACAAACCATAATAAAATATGGTAAAGTATTTCACTGAAGTAAGTTGGCAGGTGTGATTAAAAATCATCTAGGCTTTTCTGCATGTTTGATGGAGTGGGATGTAATTAATATTAGAACTAATCAATGGGCCAAGCCAAAGACGCTTGGATACCAAATAAACAGCTAAGGTGTAGAAACACAATGAATAGTTAAAGCAGTACATGCTATCGATAGTAGAAAATACATTATTGGCTCGGTCACTTCGCTGTATTGGGGGGGGGGGGGGGAATAAAATTCTAATTTAAAGAGAATGTAATAAAATTGTAATGGTTATTACTATGTTCACTTGGTATAAAAAGTAAAACAAGTAATTATGAAAGAAAAAAGTAAAATATCTATGGCAATTCACAAGGGTAAGGACATGAATTTTTATTCATCATTCTACACATGAATTGCTATTCCCTTCGAGTGAATACTGTAATAGTAGCTTTGTGGCGAACAACAAGAGAATGAATAGCCATTCATATCAAGTAAACGAGCTATATGTGTTGGGATATATATTCTTGTCACAGAGAATATCATACTATTTAATACATTCTTGATTAGAGAAATCCTTATAAATATATAATGTATTTAATGACAAAATTATTAATGGAAAATTGCAAAAACAGTGTTTTCTTAATATTGCTAGATAGAACTTTTATGGTCCCACGGTTTAATCTATCATTTGACCATTAAAATAAATATAGTAATTGATATATATTAAATGTTTTAAAATGATATGGATTGACACCAAATTTGTTTAAAAAAAAAAGACATGATAGAAATCTTTTGTTACAATCGAATTACATAAAGCTAGCAACAGGCCTAAGTGGCTTAAAGATTTTACATCATAAAACACATGTACAATTTCAAATATAGCTGTTGACAACTGATAGTTAGTGATCACTATTCTTCAATGTGCAAATCTTAATAGAAAGTGGTTCTAGCTGCTTACAATTATACATATATAAAAACATATATGGTGAATGAAACAAGGTATGAACCCATCTTACAATAAAGAGAGTTTTAAGGAGTTGGTAGCTTACTTGAATAGCCATAAGTGATCTTGTTGTACCTGCATGTAAGAATCAAACATGTTAACAGAGAGTTTGAAGAGAGAGCTTCTTATCTGTAAAAGAGACATGAGTGACAAGAATTGGAATAGTAGTTCTAGGAGTAGGGTTAATCTCTTTAAGTGAGCTGCGCTAGGAGTATCATTTGGTGCTCTCGTCTGGATTGACTTTCATGGTACCTACTACTAGATCTCAAGAAACAATGGTAGAAATGGATGTTATGAAGAAAACGTTAGTAGCAATTCAAGAGAGCTTGAGTAAATGAATGAAAAAATAGAAAGGATAGAGTTGAATCAGAATCTGTCAAATTCGAACTTTTCTAACCTTAATGAATCAGATTAATCATTTTCAGGCAACAATAATCAATATGGCAACATATTGCAAGGCATCAAATTAAAAATACCAAAATTCTTTAGGGATGATGTTTTGAGGTGGCTTTTTAAAATTGATCAGTTTTTCACGTTTTATAACATTTTAGATGAACAGAGGATCACAATTACTTCTTTTGCATTAGAAAAGGACGCATTAAATTGGTACAAGTGGATGTACCTGAATAAGCAACTCAGTTTGTGGATCAAGTTTACTGAAGCCTAATAAAAATGATTTGGATGCTCTAGCTATGAGGATGGACAAGGTATGTTGGCTAAATTACCCTAAACATCCTCAGTTGCATAGTATCAATCTCAATTTGAAGCATTATCCAACAGAGTTATTGGATTGCTAGACTCATTTCTAATCAGTTGCTTCATTTCTGGATTAACACTTGCTTTAAGACGTGAAGTACAAATCTCTAGACCCAAAGATTTGATGGATGTTATATGATTAGCCCGAATGCATGAAAAATAAAAAAAAAAAACTTCAAGAGCAATCAATAGGATTTAAACCCTTTAAAACCACTCCTTCTACATTTAGTTCCATGCCTTTGCAATTTACCAAACCTCCACCAATATCATCACACAAAATTTCATAGTTAGGTACTACTCAAACTATTTCATCATCCTTACCCATTAAACGTTTAACACCAGAGGAAATGCAAGTTAGAAGAGAGACAGGTCTATGCTTTAATTGTGATGAAATTTTTAGCAAGATTCACAATTGTAAAGCAAAATTTTTGTTGTTACTTTCAGATGCTAATGATTTGAATGGTATTGAGCCGGCGTTCTAATTAATTTGGCCTTGATTGCAAATGCTGGCTTTAAGCTGGCGGCCTTGAATTTCCAAGTGCCGGCGATCAACATTTCTCTCTCTTTCTCTTTCTTTTTTTTTTTTTTTTTGCATATTCACTTTTTAAGAATAAAGTTCTAATAGCAAATTTTAGTACTCTAAAAATTAGAATACTTACCTTGCAATTGGAGCTTTCGTAATTTAACCAAATTGTTCCTCATTCTCTCTGTCTTTTGAAGTTGCATCTCCCTTGTTAGTTAAAAACTTAATTTTCCTCTTTTCTTGATCTGTACATACTAAAAACTGAGTTAGCAAAAACAAAACAAAAATACTACTTTAAGTTAAACATGGGTTACCTCCCAAGAAGCACTTAGTTTAGAGTCGCTTAGCCCGAATTTCCCAATTCTTTTCATGGTTCCTTAAGATTTATGATAGTGGTAGCACTATCATGGTTTTCCCCTTCATGATAGTGTTTGAACAAATGCTCATTCACCTTGAAAGTCCGATTATCATCAGTTTTCAATCCCACTACACCGTAGGGAAAAACATTTTCAATTTCACACGGTCCTGACTATCTTGACCTTAACTTTCCTGGAAACAACTTCAAACGAAAGTAATAAAGTAAAACGTTTTGTCTAGGCAAAAACTCTCGCTTGATAATGTTTTATCATGCCATTTCTTTTCTCGTTCCTTGTAGATACAAGCATTTTCATAAGCTTCATCCCTTCATTCAGCTAATTGATTTAATTGAAGTAATCTCTTCTCACCTACAGCTTTTTCATCAAAATTTAGGAATTTTATGGCCCAATATGCCTTGTGCTCAAGCTCTACAGGAAGATAACAAGATTTACCAAAAAACAATCATATATGGGGACATTCCAATATGGGTTTTAAAAGCAGTTCTATAAGCCCATAGTGCATTATCTAATTTTGAAGACCAATCTCTTCTAGATGCATTAACAGTTTTTTCCAAAATTCTTTTGATCTCCCTATTGGATACCTCAACTTGTCCACTGGTTTGTGGATGATAGGGGGTAGCAATTTTATGTGTAACTCCATACTTTGACAAAAGTTTTTCAAATTTCTTGTTACAAAAATGTGACCCCCATCACTAATGATAGCTCTAGGCATCCTAAATCTGGTAAAAATATTCTTTTTCAAAAATCTTAAAACTACTCGGGCATCATTTGTTTGTAAAGCAATAGCTTCAACCCATTTTGAAACATAATCTACCGCCACAAATATATATTTGTTTGAAAAGGATGAGGGAAAAGGACCCATGAAGTCAATTCCCCATACATCGAAAAGTTCAATTACTAAGATGTTGTTTTGTGGTAATTCATGTTTCTTAGATATGTTTCCAGTCCTTTGGCATTGAGCACATGACATTATGTATTTCCTGTAATCTCTAAACAAATTAGGCCAATAAAAACCAGATGATAAAACTTTAGCTGCAGTCCTTTGAAGACCAAAATGACCTCCTACTTCCTTTGAATGACAATGTTCAATTATGCTAAGCTGTTCAGATTCAAGCACACATCGCCTAATTACTTGGTCAGCATATTTTTTAAACAGATATGGTTCATCCCAAAAGTAATTTTTCACATCATGCAAAAACTTTTTCTTGTGGATAGGACAAACCATATGGAATGATCTTGCTAACCAAGTAATTGACATAATCAGCATACCAAGGCAAACATAGGATCTCTACTACATGTAATTGTTCATCAAGAAACTTTTCATTGATAGGAATATCTAAACTATCGGACTCTAGTCTAGACAAATGATCTGCAATCACATTCTCAGTTCTCTTCTTATCTTTAATCTCAAGATCAAACTCTTGCAGTAGCAATATCTATCTAATCAACCTATGTTTTGCATCAGCGTTAGCAAACGAGTATTTCAAAGCAACATGATCAGTATATACTATGACTTTAGATCCTATTAGGTAAGGTCTAAACTTGTCACAACCAAATATAACACCAAGGAGCTCTTTCTCAATTGTGGCATAGTTTCTTTGAGCCTCATTCAAAGTCCTACTAGTATAGTATATGACATGAAACAACTTACCTCTTCTCTGATCCAATACTGCTCCCACAGTGAAGTCGCTAGCATCACACATGAGTTCAAAAGGCAGCTCCCAGTCAGGTGCAATGATCACTAGTATAGATGTGAGCTTTTCCTTCAATAAATTAGGTGTCTGCAAACATTTGTCATCAAAATTGAACACAGAATCTTTTTCAAGAAGATTACACAGTGGTTTAGAAATTTTAGAGAAGTCTTTTATGAATCTTCTATAGAAGCCAGCATGTCCTAAGAAACTTCTGACTCCCTTGACATTTGTGGGTGGTGGCAACTTCTCTATTATTTCAACTTTGGCCTTATCAATTTCAATTCCTTTCTTTGAAACTTTGTGACCTAATACAATCCCCTCCTTTATCATGAAATGACATTTTTCCCAATTTAAAATCAGATTTGTTTCTTAGCATCTTTTAAGAACATTGGCTAAGTTTACTAAACATGTTTCAAAAGACTTACCAAAAACAGAAAAATCATCCATGAATATCTTAATAAAATTTTCAAGCATAAAAGAAAAAATAGCCATCATACACCTTTGAAATGTAGCAGGTGCATTACAACGACCAAATGGCATCCTCCTAAAGGTAAAAGTACCATAGGGATAGGTAAAAGTGGTTTTCTCTTGGTCATCAGGTGCTATGGAAATTTGATTATAACTAGGGTAACCATCTAGAAAACAATAATATTCATGCCTTGTAAGTTTTTCTAACATTTGATCAATGAAGGGAAGGGGGAAAATGATCTTTTCTGGTGGCATCATTTAACTTCCGATAATCAATGCAAACTCTCCACCCAGTCACAGTACGAGTAGGAATCAATTCATTCTCCTTATTTCTCACTACAGTTATACCACCTTTCTTTGGAACTACCTGAACTGGACTAACCCACTTACTATCAGAGATAGGATAGATAATACCTGCGTCAAGTAGTTTCAGAAATTCCTTCTTCACTACCTTGTTAAGTGTTGGGTTGAGTCTTCTCTGTGGTTAAACTGTAGGTTTGCACTCTGCCTCCATCAGAATCTTATGAGTGCAAATCATAGGGTTAATTCCCTTGATATCAGCAATAGTCTAACCAATTGCTTCTTTATGCTCCCTTAGAACTCCAAGCAGTTGCTGCTCTTGTTCACCTATCAAATAAGATGAAACAATTATTGGCAAGGTATTTCCAGTTCCTAGAAAAGCATATTTCAAATGTGTAGGAAGGGGTTTAAGCTTAAGAGTTGATGATTGTATCAATGATGGTATTGAATCACTTTCGCTAGTGTCTAGCTTCTCATAATATCTGGTTTTAATTTGAGGCACTTGCTCAACTTCTTCCTCTTACTCATCATCACTCTAATCATCTAGATCTCTTAGAACGGTTTCCACGGTTTCCACACCTGCTTTTTCTTCAACAAACTCAGAGATAAACTCATCAATAATATTCATAGTATAACAAGAACCTTTATCAAATTTTTTTCATTGCATCATAAACATTAAAGGTTACTTGATCATTTTCTATCCTTAAAGTGAGTTTACCTTGTTTCACATCAATTAATACTTTACTTATCGCAAGGAACGATCTGCCAAGAATCATTAGGACTTCTCGATCCTCATCCATTTCCAACACCATAAAGTCTACTGGAAATATGAACTTGTCAACTTTTACTAAGACATTTTCAATAATACCACGTGGGTATTTGACACTTCTATCTATAAACTACAAGGTAACATAAGTTTCCTTGCATTCTTCAAGTCCTAATTTCCTGAAAATGGACAGGGGTATAAGATTAATACTTTCACTAGAATCTATAAGAACTTTATCAAAGTAAAAGTCTCCTATAGTGCAAGGGATAGTAAAACTCCCCTGATCTCTTTATTTTGTTAGCAGGCTGGGTGTATTCTTTTGTAGAATCATTGAACATTCTCCTATTAGCACCATTGGTTTATTCCCATCAACTTTCCTCTTCTTAGTAAGCAATTCCTTAATAAACTTTGCATAAGAAGAAATTTCTTGAATCACTTCGAAGAACGAAATATTGATTTACAACTTCTTAAAAATATCCAGGAACTTCGAAACCTGCTCATCTAATTTTTGCTGCTTTAGTCTTCTTGGAAAAGGAATAGGAGGACCATAAGGTTTTATCTCCTGTGGTTTTTTCATTAGTTCCTCCATCTTCTTTTTTCCTTTGTCTTTCCTTGGAATAACTTTAGTTTCTTAACTTTCTGCTCAATGGGTTCTACCTCTTTGCCACTTCTCAAAGTTATGACATTCATAGTTTTAGGATTTTCCTCTATGTTGCTTGGTAAAGAAGCAGATGGTGTATTACCAATTTTCTGAGCAAGTTGATGGAATTTCCCTTGGAGATCTTGAATAATAGCATGTTGATTATTGAGTGTGGTTTGTGTGGTGCTTATAAAAGTCTTCAATAACTCATCAGTTGAAAGTTGATTCTGCTGAAATGGAGGCAGAGCATTCCTTATAGGACCTTGTTTTTGAAATCCAGGTGGTTTGTAAACATTGGATTCATTTTATGAGATAGATTTGGATGATTATGCCATTCTAGATTGTAAGTGTTTGCATATGGTCCATAATTAACCCTTCCAAAGTTTCCAACATAGTTGAGTTGCTTTCTACTTGATGATGGTGTGGTACCATGAGGACAATCATAAACTGAATGTGGTCCTGAGCGCAGCTCACAAGTAGCAACATGATTAATATTCAAAGAGCTAGATGATATAAGTTTACTTACTTGTGTAGTCAAAGCTAAAACTTGAGCAGTGAGTTATTGCATCGATTCACTATCTTGAATAGATCCCACTTTGAATCCCATTCTTTCACGACTCTAGTTATGAGCACTAGAAGCTAATTCCTCAATTAATGCACTAGCTTCATCATATGTCTTTCCCACGAGTGATCCTCCTGATGTAACATCCACTAATGACCTCAAAGTCTCATCTAGACCGAGGTAGAAATTTTCAATCAAAAGATTTTCAGGAAGTCCATGATGTGGGCATTCTCTAACTGCTTCCTTAAATCTCTCCCAAGCTTCATACAATGATTCTTCAGGAAACTTGGTGAAGTTGGTAATCTCATTCCTCAATCTAGCAGTTCTAGTAGGAGGGAAAAATCTCTTCAAGAACTTCGTTGTCAAATCTTCCCATGAAGTAATGGACTCAAATAGTTGAGAATTAAACCAAGCCAAAGCTTTATCCCTAAGAGAGAAAGGGAAAAGCTGCATTCTTATAGCATCATCAGAAACTCCATTGAGTTTGACAGTATTGCAATATTGGAGGAACTTGGCAATATGTTCATCCGATATCTCATTAGGTATCCTCCAAATTGATATTTCTCAACCATTTGAATCAATACCGGTTTAAGCTCAAAATTGTTAGCCTGAACTGCAGGCCTTCTCACAGCGTGACCCTAAATAGTGGATATCGTATAATCTTGAAGTGCTCTAATGGGCGCAACTTGAATCTGATTATTGTTCTGATTGTTGTTTTGATCATTGTTGCCCGCATTGTTTTGTGCTTCATTTTCTACCATTTCTTCAGTTTGTAGCACTTCTTCTCGCCTTCTGTTTTATCTTCTTTGCTGATGCAGAGTTCTTTCAATCTCAGGATCAATAGGTAGAATTTCCCGACTTCTAATCCTATGCATGTAACCTGCAAAAAGAAAAGAAAACAATAAAACCCTAGAAAAACGCTTAAACTACTAACAAAACTATAGGTGGTCTAATATTAATTGGATCTCCGACAATGACGCCAAAAACTTGATCCACTTAAGATGTTCATAATAAAGTACAGATTCTACCAGCAAGTATATTGAGTCTAATCAAGTAATACAAAAATGAGTAGAGTATCGTTTCTATAAGGATCAATTTAACTACTGGGCTGGTATTAGCTTTAACTAATATTTAGGCAATCAAATTGTAGCAATATAAATTAATTATCTAATTCTTATCTAACTTAATAACTATTGATGAATACAATGAGATTGTTAGAGAGATATATATCAAAATAATGTGGGAAGGAAAAGAATTCACCTAAACATTGCTAAACAAATTGAAATAATATTATATTTATAATTACACTTATGAATATTCATATGAAATTGTCAATATCTAAAACTTAAAATCAAGTTTTAAGATCTTATAAACCACAAAATAACCTAATAGCTTCAGTTAAATAAATTACCAGTGAAATCTTGTTCACAATTATAAATCTCCTAATTCTATAATTGATTAATGATTTCAATTAACTTCTCCTAATTCCTTAGTGAGAAATCAACCAAAAAACATTGCATAAATCACAACAGACAATTTCTAAATCAGATTAAACTTCGCGGCTTTCGCAATAGTTGTTTAATCTTTAGTTATGAATTCCTATGAACCCTAATTTCCCTTTCGAGTTATCAAGATTCTTACAAATCAAATTGCAAATAGAAATAAGATGAATGACAGGAATTCAATATGAATATTCAATAATCCTAAAAATCATATAATACAATTTCAAGAATGATATTAGCGTGCTTAAGGCTTCATCAACTTCCCATAATATAAATTTAGCTACTTATGGATAATGATTCACAAATCATATATGAAAATGCAATTGAATTCATATTGAAAAACAAAATCAGACAATTGAATTGCATACAAATAAAATCAAATATCACTAATTCAATTGACAAAGTCTTCAATTGCAAGATCTTTACAAAGCTCCAAAATGATCTATCTATCTAACAAAGGAATGAAGGCTAATCTATTTTTTTAATCTTTTTTCTATATTTTTTGTGTCTCTTAAAGTGAAGAAGACCTTAGAATATATAAGCAAAATTCTAGATGTTTCATCTAATTTTTACAGTTACAAATCGCACGCCAGCAATTACAGTTTCTATGCCGGTGGCGTAGAGACGGCGTACTCTCCTACATCGGTTAAACACTGGCGGCTTTGGCTTCGGCGTTCAAGATTTGAATTCTGTAGATGACCTACACTGCTTAAACACCGGCGACATAGGGTTTTGAAATGCTAGTGTAAAGGGAAATTATAGAAGGCTAGCTGGATCCACTTCTAGGTCGATCGTGCAGGTGGCAGCCTTTAAAAATCCAATTCTGCGGATGTTTAAGGCCGTCTCAACATTGACGGCATTGATTTCCAAAAAGCCGATGTTGGATGGAAATTGTAGAAGTTGGCTTTCCCTCCTTCTGCATTGGTGGCATTGAGCTAGTGCTTGATTTTTTGTTATTGATCTTCATCCTACACCACCCTAAGGCCGACAGTGTATATGACAATTGTGCCTGCCTTTGAATTCTTAAATCTATTTCAAACAAAGCTTGGACGAAAGCTAGCAGCTTAGAGGCAGTGTTGACCTTTAGGCCGACTGTACGTTGGCGGCTTAAACTCTAGAAAAGCCGGCGTACCTCCTGAGATTCTTCAATTTCATCTCAAACTTCCTTATTTTGCTTTCCTTTGTTTAATTTAGACCTGGAACATGAATTTAAACAATCTAAGTACCAATTCTATCAATTTTCATAAAATTCAAGACAAATTAATCACTAATTGCTTAATAAAAGTTATGTAGAGTATTATCTTATCAACTCCAACAAATGTTTCAAAGACTGCTTTTTGCACACACAAAGGACAATATGAGTTCCTCATGATGCCATTTGGCCTTAGTAATGCATCAGCCACCTTTCGATCCATGATGAACTCTATTTTTAAACCTCTTTTATGTAAATTTCTAATAGTTTTCTATGATGATGTTCTTGTTTATAGAAAATCTTTGGATGAACATATAGCACATTTAAAAAAGTATTTCCATGTTGCAAGCCAACACTTTATATCTCAAAAACTCTTAAGTATGCCTTTGGTCAAGATATAATTAAGTACCTCAGCCATGTAGTATCTAGCCATGGTGTGCAACCTAATCCAGCTAAAGTGGAAGCAGTTCAAGCATGGCTAGTACCTACTACGTTGAAGCAACTAAGAGCCTTTTTAGGACTTTCAAAATATTATCGAAGATTCATCAAATCTTATGCCTCAATAGCTAGTCCTGTGATAAATTTATTAAAAAAAAGGTGCATTCCACTGGACAGAGGAAGCATAATTTTCTTTTGAAGCTCTTAAACAAGCCTTGGTGTCAGCCCCAATACTAGTATTACCATATTTCACAAAACAATTTGTTTTGGAGACAGACATCGGGATGAGGCATAGAAGTAATTTTGCTGCAGGATGATAGACCTATTTCTTACTTTAGCAAGAAACTACCGACACACATGATTAAAGCATCAGCTTATGTTATAGAATTATTTGGAGTAGTGGAAATTATGAAGAAATGGTGGCAATATTTGTTGGGTTCATGTTTCACTATTCAAACAGTTCATAGAAGCTTCAAGGAGCTCTTTACTCTGGTCATTTCTACACCTAAGTTGCATAGATACTTAACAAAAGTCTTCGGATATGATTATACCATCGCATAGAAATCTGGACAAGAAAATGTAGTGGCTAATGCCCTATCTGGTTAGTATGATGGCATTTTTATGTAATTGGCTACTTCCATGCCTTTATTGCACATTGCTGATACTATTAAGCAAGAGTATACTCAACTTCTAGCTTTAATTGAATTGATTAGTAAGTTGGAGCAAGGACAGCAACTAAAGTAGCTATTAACATGGAATTAGGGTTTACTGTACAGCAAAAGGATATTATTTCTGTTTTCTACTTCTAAATTGATTCCCACTATTTTACAGGAGTTCTACTTGACTCCCTTATTAGAACACTTTGGCATTCTTAAAACATATAAAAGAATTGCAGCACAATTTTACCAGCCAGGAATGAAAAGTGATGTGGAACTGTTTATCAAAGATTGTACGGTTTATCAACAAACTAAATATTCTACCCAAAAACCAGTAGGTTATTGTAACCTTTGCCAATACTCAAACAGATTGGGAATGATGTTTCCATGGACTTCATTACTTGCCTACCTAAGTCCAATGGTTTTTCAGTTATTTTTTATGTGGTGGACCGATTATCAAAGTATTGCCATTTAAGAGCTTTGAACTCCAATGTTTTAGCTACTAAGCTAGCTCAATTGTTTATACAAATGATAGTTAAGCTACATGGTTTCTCAAGATTCATTGTTTCGAATAGGGATCCAATATTCATGAGTGCCTTTTGGAAAGATCTTTTTCATTTGAATGGTTCTAAACTGTCTTATAACACAGCTTATCACCCGTAATCTAATGGATAGATCGAAGTGTTGAATAAAATCATTAAACAGTACTTAAGATGCTTTGTTATGGATGTTCTATCACAATGGTATAAATTTATAACTTTAACTGAGTTCTCCTATAATAGTTCTCAACATGAAGGAGCTCAAATGACGCCATTTGCAGTAGTATATGGTAGAAAACCTCCTACCATTCCCCTGTACACTTGAGGAAATTCAACTCTAGAAGCAATTGATATGGAGCTTTCAATTAGGGATCATATTGTATCACTATTAATCTTAAGGTAGCTCAAGCTCGAATGAAAACATTTGCGGACAAGCATAGAACCAAAGTCACTTATGTTGTATGTATGCCCCTAGATTTATGCTATGTTTTATCCTTAAATCCTAAATCGGAAGTCAACCAGAAACTCTAAAGTCAATAAATCTATAACAAACCCTAATGTATTTAGATTCGGCAATCTCGCGCTCTTAACCCCTAAACAATAAAATTGAGACAATTGTGGATTATAGTCTGTAATAATATAGAGAAGCTTAAAAATATTATATTCATCAAATTTTAGTTCGTTTCGGATCTAAACGAGATCAAATTTCAAAAACCGTACCCCTAGTGCATTGAACGGTAAAAATATTTTGATAACACCATTAGACTCGCAAAAACATAAGGATTTCAAAAATATCAGTTTTATAATTTTTTTTATATCCAAAAATATCAGATATAACCTACTTACGCGTATTTTCTTTAGTACTGGTATTAATTTATCTTATCTATTATTCATGATACTATTCTACACTATTCATTACTATTCACTTAATTTTACTTTTCTGCTACCTATTCTTACACTTTACCGTACCTATCTCTTACAATTTACCTTTTCCATACAACTTTATTCATATCATACCTTACACATTATTACTTTTCATTAACAAAAATACAAAATAAATCTCTCTCTCTCTCTCTCTCTATCTTCTCCCTCTAGGACCGATACCTCCTCTCACATAGCTCTATTTAGTTTTTTCTTTTTCATTTTATTTAATTCATACCAATTTCCCTTCACAAAACTCTACAAATACCCCCTCTCCCTCCATTTCTTTCATACACTCATTTACCATAACAAAACTCTCCTAAAATCACTACTCAAATCCTCTCTCCAAAATTTCTTCTCATCTTTCCATATTTCTATTATTCTTATACTACCACAAACTCTCTTTTTCAACCATCCACATCTCTACCTTAAGTAAAATTCTTACCAATATCTCTTTACCATATCATGTAACTTAACATGACGATGGTGTATATTTCATAAACCTATAAGTGTTATGGAAGCAATACTATGTCATGTTTTGTTCTTGCTCATGTACAAATCTTATCTTTTTATTATGCTATTTTATTGTTGTTATGTTGTTATAATGTTATTATTATTCTAATCTAACTTCTATGTGATATTAAATATATTTATGTATATATATATATATATGTTTCTTGGAGCATATAAGCTCACTAACATAACCGTTATTTATTTATTTATACTTTGCAATTTCCTTATTTATTTCATGATTTTATATTAAGACTATGTCTTTCTAGTCTTAGACTTATCCTTAAGTAAAAAAAAAATTTCTTATTTCTTTTATTCTTTCTTTTTGTACTTGCCCATGTCTAAGTTTGGAAGCTTTGAATCAAGCTAAGACTTCCAATACTTGATATTTATTATATACTTATCTCCATATTTTATATATTCCTTAATAATTATTTTTGCCATGTTACTAGTTACAAACTCATGTTCATTCATGAGAATGTTGATTGTTATCTTAATAAAAATAAAAGGTTCTTTTTTATGTAAAAGAAAGTAAGCTCAACTCACTTTAAAAATGTAACTTTATCACTTAGGAAAAGTCTCATTAAAATTTAGAAATTTACTTCAACAAAATTTCTTTTCAAATAATTTTAGACAAAGGTCACCATAGATTTTAGAGTTGTTAATATGCAAGGACTTTTCAAAAATTAACTAAGAAATTCTTTACTCTCTTTTCAAACTACCATTAAAACCTTAATATTAATAATACTTTACTATGGAAAATTTTCTTAAAAACTTGTTTATAAGATCCTCACTAACATTTTAATGAGTACAAAGATCAAAACAAGCTTCTCAAAACAAGTTAAAATCAACTCACCAAGTAAAGTCTACTTAAGGAATAAAATTGTTAGATAACTTGGAAAGACTAAAATTTTTTTAACCTAAATCATCTTTTAAGAGTTAGGGAAAAAAATTAGATCACATACTTAATGACTCAAAATTCTTTAATTTTATTTTCAACAACTTGAAATAAAATTGTCAAACTTCACCTTTTCAACTTTTTAAGATAAGTTGTTTTATGAAAAATCATTTATTAAGACAACATTATTAGAATCATGTGTATAATGTGAGTTGCATATGTATTAAAAGGATTTTTCAACTATATAAATACCTATATGATTGCTATGGGATTTTTTGTTAATAAAAAAGTTTAGAAAAATTATATTTTAGGGGCTGGGATTTTTGTGTCAGTTTTGCACTGCATCTTTTTGGAACCCAAATGACCTTTTATGGTAAAAATAACCTTAGAAATAGACAGATCGTTTCGAGTAGGTAGAAAACGGTATATAATATATGAAATTCCGAGTTAAAATGAGCAAGTTATGACTATTTTAAATTAGAATTTCATTGCATACGAATTTTGACAAACTTAGTAAAATGGAATTCGTAAGTTTAAGTAGAACTTCGAAGAAATACACATTTCGGGTATTTTTTTTGTTTAAGCGAAGCGGAGTCCGAGTTTCCTTATCCCGAGAACTACTTCGACTAGAAGCTTTCTGCTACAATGGCTGAGTGAGTTTAATTTCCTACATTCTTATACTTATGTTTTTACTTGTAGATTAGCGGTACTAAAATTAGGAAAAGATAAAAACATGAAAGCGCATATACCTTACATAAATGATTGAATTTATGTTAAGCATACCAAGGCGGAAATGGTCAAATAATCACTGTTTGATTTAATATAGAAATGATATATCTGCTAATTCTATGATCACTTTTAAAACATTTAATATTATGCCATGATTATTTAAATAAAATGATTCATGTATAACACATAGTGAGTCACATTGCATTCATTACTATACCCTTGGTGGGACAAGGGTATAGTAGTGAGGTCCATAGAGCTTGAAACTCTACTTTAGGGCAATAAAATGGTAGATAGACACCCAAATTAACTACATTTTAGCAGCTAGTAGTGGTTTGCATAAAACTGCAAAAACTTTATTCGTGAATAATGGTCTATATGGCCCGAAATACCCAACCCTGGATGGAGGGGTAAATACATTCAACATATGATTCCTGAAAAATCATATGTATTATTTGCTCATGTGTTTGTTGCATCTCATATGCTTGTTTAAATAACTTGTTTGATTATGGATTGCTCGAGTACTTTATCTATGGAAATAATTATTACTAAGCAATTAAGGTTACCCCCTCTTAGATATTTGTTGCAGTACCCCTACCTTTGGTTGAAGCCTAGAGAATACTTTTCTCAGGAACTACCTTTTTGGATTTAGTAGTTTTTGGATGAAGTCAAAGACTAGTAGTAGACTTAGACTTCTAAGTAAATCTCGAATATAACTATTTTAGATAGGTTATGAAGGACTATATCTTTTAATAGGGGAATGCCCCTTTGATATTTGTAATACTCTTATGTTTTATATTTAAGGTGCTTATGTAATGATTTTCATTCTTAATTACTATTATCAATATCTTCTTGAACAACTTGTTTCAAAGTTGGTCCTCTATGATCTTGAAGGTACGTCTTGTACTTGATATCGAAGCTTTTGGGATGACTAAGGTATGTACTTAAGCTTTAATATTGAGTGTGGTGGACTATCGCATTTAGAGTATCCTTTAGGGCGTGACATTGTAGGGGACTCGATATATGTCAAATTGAGACCCTACAAACAGACTACGGTATCTGAAAATACTCATCACAAACTATCACAGAGGATATATGGTCCATTTGGTATCATTAAATGAATTAGATCAGCTGCTTATAAGTTGGAACTACCTCAAGGATCTAAAATACCTAATGTTTTTCATGTATCATGCCTTTGTTCAGCTCAGGGTTCGAATTTTGTACCACTGACTTTACATTAGGCTTTACGAAGATCAACCACTAGTTAAATCCCTTTGTGTTGTAGACTCAAGACAACTTTTAAGGCATAGAGCAAAGGTGACTCAATTACTTATACAATGGGAGGGGTTACCATTAGAGGATACTACTTAGGAAGATCTATAACTTTTTCAATAGATCTATCCACAATTTGACCTTGAGGACAAGGTCGTTTCTTGAGAAGGGAAGAAAGTTGTTACAACTGAATTACATAGAGCTAGGAACAAGCTCAAGTGGCTTAAAGATTTTACATCATAAAAACACATGTACGATTACAAATATAGCTATTGGTAGTTGATAGTTAGTGACAATTATGTTTCAATGTGCAAATCTTAATAGAAAGTAGTTCTACTTACTTACAATTGTATAGTACTCCTACCTCAATTACTACAATTTACAGTTACAAACCGCTACACATACTTTGAATTATAAATTATTATGTATAATTACATTATAAAGAGAATTTTATATTACATACCACAATCAGAATTTTATGAATTTTAACCACATGACAAATTATAATTGTACTATAGAAGGAGCCATCTCATGCCAAATTTCGATGGTCATATTCCTCTTTTTGTTTTTTTTTTTACGGGTCTTGTTATTTAATTAATGGCTCAATTCATACCAAAGGTAAGTGTATTATTTGAATACTTACTACTCGTATAATTCACTGTAACTGTAATTTTATTATAACCTTATTTTTTATAAATGACTATTACGATGTTCACTTGATTGTAATAAAAATTATAAAAGAAATTCTTATTATAAAAAATATTTAGTAGAGATTCTTGAATGATAATTCAATACTAGAATTGTCTTTTTTCTTTCAAAGTATCCTAATTTAAATAAAAAATTAATAAAGGAAAATCTTATTACAATTTTATTTTATTCCTTCATAATATGAATTCTATTACAATTTTATTCATTTAATGGAGTGAATGGACTCTGAATATATATATATTCATATTATTTTAATGGGCAGAAAATTCAATGGACTACTAGCCTAAAATGAAGAAGTAAGAAATCAAACTCATCAAAGTCGTCTCTATGCTAGTTCTAGGTGCCACTAATTTTGGTTCACGGGCTATAGACCTATGAGTCCATGAATTGACCTAAATTGAATTTTTTCTTTCTTTTTCATATAGGGGGAAAAAAAGGACCTTAAGTTTCAAACTTAGTTAAAATTTAAGTCGTCTCATTTAAGACTTATGAAAATTGCAATCCTTAGTCTCTAACTAGCCTTTTGGACCAGTTTTGTTCAATGACCATACTGCTTGTTCCAGCCCACAACTAGACTATGCCTAGGCCTACCCAAGATGCATCATGATGATGTTATGTGCAAACCTAAATAAATGTGCCTACTTAAGAACATTCTCACAAAATGGAAGGCATCTTTAGACTATAAACACCAATAGAATCCTTAGAGGGAAAAATAGGAAGTAATTGCTATATTTATAAGTAAAGAAAAACACTTTAGACACCAATAGGATCCAAAGAGTGTATTCTAGATTTTAATAGATAATAAGCTCGAAAACCCTAATAACCAACTAGAATGAATATCTATAATTGCACAAGAAATTGATAAAGTTGTAGTAAATAGTAATTGATAACAGATCTTAAGCATGCTGTGGAGTGTAGTTTTTAATTCCTTATTAGTTATTTATATAATTAATAATCTACTGGAAATTTGAAGAATAGTCATTTCATTTACCTTCTCCTTGTTGAAAGATAAAATCATCTAGACTTTTTTGCATGTTTGATGAAGTTGATTGTGATTAATATTAGAAATGATCAGTTGGCCAGACCAAAGTATAGAGGAAGCTCAGCCACCAAATAACCAGTTAAAGCAGCACATATTATCGATAGTAAACAATATATTATGTATTGGAGTATATATCATTGTCATGGAGAATATCATAATACATTTAGTACATTCTTGAATAGAGAAATGCTTATAAATATATATTATTTTTAATGCAAAAATTATTAAAGAAAAATTGAAAAAAAGACTGTTTTCCGGATATTGCTGCATTCGGCAAGTCCCCATCTCGAATTCAAGCATATATTCTGCATTCAATTATAGGCTTTTACATATATAATTACATTATAACAGAATTTTATATTACATATCACGATCAGAATTTTACAAAACTTCAACCAAATGAAAAATTACAATGGGAATATCAAATATGTAATATAGAATAAGCCATCTCATCCTGTAAGAGAATTCTATTCTCATGTTCTTTCTCTTTTTCCCTTTTCTTTCTATTTTTTATGGGTTGGTCCATCGATTACTTAATGATTCAGATTAACACTATTGAAATAATACATAACATATTACTCATCATATTATTGTAATGGTCAGATTGCTGATTGTAATGCTTTATTACTTTGACATAAGACTTTGTCATGATGCCGAAGTTAAGGAAGTAAAAAAAGAAAAAAGATGAAGCACGCACAAGATTAGATCTCTTCATAGGTCATGATCTGTAGTCTTGAATCCTAAAATGGTGGAGCTGATCTTTCATCATCTTTCTATCATTTTACTTTCTTCTTTCAGTTATTTTCAAGCAGACTGTTTGTCAAAAATAGATACTGTTAAAAAATAGATGTTGACTCATAAACGGATTAAACAAATCAAAGAGTGATATGATATAGATACCAATACAGATACCAATAAAAAACAGACCATCCACATAGACTATGCATCAAAGTTAGCTTTGTGCCAGTTTTAGGAACATTGGTAGATCTATGAATCCATCAATTGACCAAAAATAAAAATTGATGACCTTAAATTTCATCTCCATAGACCTATGGAAATAGCAATTCCCCATCTTAAAACTTGATTTATGGACTAGTATTGTTCAATATGCTTGATTAACTAGATGTGCCTAGGTCTTTCCAAGATGCATCATGATGATGTTATGGGCAATCTTAAATAAATATGCCTGATTAAGAACATTCACACAAAATGGAAAGCATCTTTAGACACCATTAGGATCACTAGAGGAAAAGAAAATATAAAGTAGCTGCTATATTTAGGTATAATGAAAAATACTTTGCATTTTAAAGGTTATGCATTTCTTCGTACCATCAACAATATTAATAACTAGAAAACACGTGCAAACAATTAATGGCTTGTCTTGTTACCGTTCAAATCATTTATGGGAACTTTTCACGTCCATATTCGTAAAGAGCGACCAGATACTTGATGCGTTGATAGGAGAAATCTTCAAGCATTTTAGTTCTTTTTTTTTTTTTTTTTCCCTTTTTCTCCTTCCAGAATGAATCTTCAATATCGAAGAGCACATTCTCAAATTTTTTTATCAGATGATGGATGTTAAAACTCTCGTGCAGAGTAGAATAAAACACCGTTAAATACTAGAAACACTCACTCTCAACATTCTCTTTAACACTTTTTTTTTTATTGACTATTTATTACTTGAATTGCTGAATAAAGCATGTTCGATACCTTTCCTAACAGTGGGTTAATGTGAGGAATGTTTTCATCATGTTTTATCGTCATATTAATTTTTGAAATTTTTGTACAAACATATGCTTGACTAATTTTGGACTTTTCTACTCGCAGAAAATCATATTACAGATTGGTCACGTCATCAGAGCCCGATGACCAAAGGAAAAAATAAAATAAAATCTCACACTTCTTAACATTGACTATACACTTACTGTAAAAACACAAACATATGGACGAAATATGAAAATCTTCTTTATTATTTGACATATTAACATATAATTTAGAACATCTATTAACATTTTTCCTACAAAAGGTTCACAATGTTACGATGTTTGCATAAAAATAAGAACTTAGAATTATAAATATGTGGTATCTATTCTATTGAAAAATAATGATTAAAAAATATATATTCATTAAATCCTTAACTCCCTCTAAGCTTTTATGGGTATTTCATTTTCAAACAAGCAGCCGTATTATTATTATTATTATTATTATTATTAATGCCATGAAGTGTGATTCCTATTTTATGATACTATTAATTGTTGCGGTAGCATAACTTTCCTTTTATAAAGTAAATAAGAAAATGAATTATATAGGGTATTTTTAATTTTGATTTAGTATCTCTTTACTGAAATAATAAAAAACGTTCCAAAAACTCATCAATTAGCAAATAAAATAAATATGCTATTCTAATATATATATTTTTAATTAATTTGTCGCATTAACCTAACTTTTTCCCTTTCATCATAATGAGAAGGGGGTTCAAACTCACATTTAAAAGTTTAAGGAGTACACTTAAACTAAAATATACGAAGCTGTTTGCCAATTGCCCAAGTAAATATGCTCCAGTCCCTTGAAAGTTGGTACTGCTACCAGAAGAATGTTAACGGTGAATCATGGCAAGAGTAATTTTATTTGAAAATTTAAGGAGTTATTTAATATACCACATCATAATTTTAAGTAATTTTTCATTTTAAGCAACTCTCTATTTTATTTGTAAATTACTTTAATAAAATTTTTTAATATTTTTCTAATTTTTTTTCCAAGCAAGCATTGCAAACAACAAACACTCTGGACATATTATCAGAGAAAAATACAACAAGCACCGCTCCTTAGCAGTGTACCGGTGCTTGAGGAAGGATCCCGTTAAAGTGTTCAAACAACTTGCCTTGTCTACGTTTAGGAGAAAAAAAAGACGGTGCCTCATCTGGTTTTCGTAACAGCTCTCCCGATAAAGCTGCTTTGCACGTTAGCACACCAACCTTGCCCTTTTTAAGGTTTATTTAACGAAACATTTGCAGCTCCATCAGTGTGTGTTAGTGCACATTGAATAATATTGGTTCTGTTAACCGGTTTATAATTTTATGTTTTAAATTGAACCAAAATCCCTTTTTTGCTTCCTCTGAGGATGTACCCCTTCTTAAAGTAAGGGAGGAAATCACAGTAACTCACTCCAAGCCAGTTAATAACGATCTGGAACTTCATTCTTGATTCTTTCCTGGTTTGACTTTATGGCTTACTTGTTTTCTTTTTACACGGAAAGAGACTGACTTACAAGATAAGGGTTGCCATTGATTGTCTTAATAGTTAATTTTTTTCTTTTTTTTTTCAAATGTTTGGCTTTTAACCATTTAATATAATGGTTAAACAAAAGTTACAATTAATCGTATTTTTAGTTGGTCCATAAAAAGTTATACTCTTTTGTTTCATAATTATATTCAAATATCGCAAATTAATAAGTTAAGTATCACAATTACATTCAAAAATTATAAATCAACAAGTTAAATAACTATAACACTAACAACAAATTAGAAATATAACTCTAATACAACATTATACAAATTAAAATTTTATAATCTTCTCATTTTTTCAAACTACAACACAATAACAATATAATAATTATAACATAAGTGTTCGCATTATTAATTTTTTAACGATTAACCATTAATAATTGATTTCTCATAGTTACAAATAAAAACTGAAACCAAACAATAAAAAAAATAAAATCAAAACCATAATTCTAAATCAAAATCAATAAATTAATTAATCAATTAATTTTTTATTTTGATTTGATTTTTCGGTTTTTTCGATTTTTTCCCATCCATATACATTTCACCGAACCAATCAAAAGCAACATTAGTGGAGTACATTTCACAGAACCAATCAAAAGCAACATTAGTGGATACATTTCACAGAACCAATCAAAAGCAACATTAGTGGGGGAATTAATAATGTCTTGGCTTCTAGGGTTTCATTAGCATCCAACTTTTTCTAACCTATGGGCTCAAAGCTGTTTAGGATTTGTCGTGGAGCCAATCAAAGGGCAGCTTTCTCGACATGAAAGTAGTTTTTCATATATATGATTTAGGAGACACCCATCAAAGGCAAAATGCGAAACCTACGCGTTCGTGAAGTTTAAGGCAATTCACCGTAATTAACATAATCCAACTATATTACTAGGAGAGAAAATGATAAGTTCCAACATCATCATCTTCCCTTTCTTTCTTTTTTTTTTTTTTTTCTTTTTAAATTGCTTCACGTAATCGTCGCCTATATTGCTTTATCGAAATTACCTTTTTTTTTTTTTTTAAATTCTTCTTGTTTTGTATATTATATATAGTGCTGATAGGATCATGATGCAAACATAACTAAAAAAGTTAAATTGGAAAAAGAAATTATTTCCATGCTACATTTGACTTATTACTATTTATTTGTAGTATATAATTTTGATGGACACAATACTAAAAACAAAAATAAATTAGTAGAGAGAAACATTAGCACCGCATATACCTTCACACCATAATATAACACACTGTATGTAAATAGGGAAATTATTTATATATCATATATCCGGATTATGTGTTATATTGATTGGAATATTAAATAAATATAACAAAAAATTATATATTTGAAAACAAAATAAATAAATGAAGGTAACAAGTATTTTAGTTAAGTAGTAGTGTAATACTTGAAGATCATTGTAATTCATTTATACTGACCGTACAAATATGGTTGCTAATTATAAAATACTATTTTACTAGAAAAAAAAAAAAAAAAAAACCAACAACAATAGTAATGAAATTAAGATGGCAAGAGGGACACACGCGTTCTTTCTTTATTTCTTAAGCACAACACTCTCTGTTTGTGATAATTATAATTCTTCCAGCTGAACAAGAGAGAGAGATGCAAACGCCAATAAAGTAGCAACATGGGTAATGAATTCTCCGCCTCGCCTAAGCTGCTGTGCATGTTCTTCCCATCTAGTCTGGGCCCCTGCAGCATATAAAAGCAAATGTACCCAAACTTCAAGGATCATCTCCCATTTCTTTTCTACCTTCTCATCATCATTGGAGGTGAAGTTGTCTTCCAAATCCGCTGCTAGTTTGGCTCCAATTTTAAGTGGAGTGACGTCAGTTCCGAGTTCTCCATGACCAGGCTTCCTTGCCTCTTGAAGAAAAAACCCACAAAGGTTCCCAAAATCACGAACTTTTTCAACTCCGATCGATTTTTCAGCCAAATACTCTATATCGATAAAGCATAAATGGTACAAGTTATCATAATTTCCTGCAGGTAGCAGTTTTTGAGCAAAGCATGCTAGATACGTCAAATAATCAGAGATGTATCTACTTGCATTGCAATAGGAACGAACTTTTGAGCCATCTCTATCAAGGACTTTGTTTGCTTCATCGGAGTAGCAACAAAAAGTAGTAGCAATGTGCCATGTCAATACGCTTTCATCAAACTCGGTTCTGCTTGCACTCCAACTAATATGCTCCGAGCAGCCATATCTATTAACCACCTCATCTGCACATTCGTATAAAAACTTAGCATAATTATTCATGCCCACAACTCTAACTGGAGCATCTGCACCCCGTCTTATATCATTACTGATGCCCTTGCCCAATTCTGGTGCCTTATAGAATTCTCGTCGGTCACGGATTACCTTGACAATCACCTCCTTCATTTCGCTGACATCATCATCATCACTTCCAGAAAAGCAGCTTCCAAAAACCACTTCTGCTCCTTTTCCAAAATAGCCATCAAACTTCAACTGATCAAAGAAAGGGCGGGAAAGAGAAACAACTGAACTTTGGATCACTCCCATTTTTTTATATGACACAACGGCTCTAACGATGTTACTCTGCTTCACTCTTCTTGACCATCTCCTTTCAACCAACAAAGCTGTTCTGCATGTGTTAATTATTGGAAACAGAAATTTCCTAATGCTAAGGCTAACCCACGTGGCCCTAGACCGAACAGTTTGGCCTCTTTTTAGAAAATCTATTGTCCAATCTGAGAAAACCACCCACATGGTTGCATATAGTTCTAAAACAACCGCACCAATCATCAAAAAATATGTTATCAAGACATCAGATAGTGAGTGATTAAACCACATGTGTTTGTGTGTGTATACAATAACAAAGGAAGTCAGTGTTGCCATTGATGAAACTATATACACACAGCGCAAAAAGATCCCCAATCGCGAATAAATTAATAACGCCCGTGTATATATCAAATCATACATGAGCCCCAGTTGATCCTCTACTAACCTAAAGGCATCTACAGATGATTTTTGCAAAATGGTATTTCCTTGATCAAGGAACGTTTTCCATTTTAGTATATTACCATCTGCAAAGTTATTTATTAGCGTGTAAAGAAAACGGTAAACTTCATCATTTAAAAAACCATACAAAAACCGAGATTTAGTTATTCGTTCCCTTGTTGCAGACCTAAGAGCCCATATTCTCTCGCAATATTTGATAACTCCCCATAAAAGTATGGGAATTACAAAATATGTAAGAGGATTGTGACTGTTCCAGGATTTAATGACGGCATAAAGTGCCACCCCAACTTGAATAACTAGATTGAACATGTGTCTCAACCATAGGTTATTGTCTTCTAAGGAATAGGCAGTGATGGTATCTGGTCCTCCAAGATGCAAAATCAGGAACGCTACCCATAGCAAATGTAGCTGTTGGATTTGCAAGGGCTCCTCTTTGCATGATTTTGCTCTACTTTGGGCAAGTACACCAAGCGAAAAAATTGCAACAGCATCGGCAGAGATATAAGCACACCATATTGGAATCTTCAGCCAAATTGTACCATAAATCTTCCTCCAAGACCCAAGGAGAACAAGAATGATTTGTATTATCATACTAAGCACAACACCTATCCGCACTTCCCATGTATAGAAAAACTCACTTAATTTTTGGAAAAGCATTTCTCTGCACTCAAAGTATGTATATACACACACTACGGGATACTCAGTATTGGTTTTTTTGTTGTGTGAGAGATGTGACATTGTGCTGGGGTTTTTATAAAACGACTATGTCTGAGAAGAATATGTTATATTATTTTCCTTCATATTTAGTTTTAATATTAGTACTTGTCTTTAACTTTAATTATAAATGTATATTTGTAGTATGTAACATGTCCAATATTTTCAATGTGGAATGTAAGGACTTTTTCATCATCTTTATTATTATATTGATATTTGAATCTTTCTTCATTGTGGAGCATTTAGCTTCGTGTTTTGTGTAACGTGAAGTGTCAGCAGTCTGATTTAAATTAGAATCAAATATCACTATGTCATAACTTTCCTTTTATTAAAGCTAACGGGATATAACCAGGACAGCATCTACATGACAAAAACTTACATGCTACAAAAAAAGTCTCGATATTCTATTCTAATGTATACTATTTTTTTTCTTTTTTATAATGTACTTTTTTTTTTTTTTAACAAAGCGAATCAACTCCATCATTTGGCGCAAAAAAAAAAAAAAAAAAATTTCCATCATATTCTTTATTCTTTTTATATCTTCTTATTATTTTAGCATAATGCTAGGCAGATCTTTCCAACAATACACTAAATTTATTCCTATGTGTAATACAAAAATTTATCCTTAATTACGTTAAGTAATAAAATATAGAGTAAATTATAAATACATTATAATAATTTTATAAGTCCCGAAGCCCATTCGAGTCTTGTTTAAAAAAAAAAGGCTCGAAGCCCATCCGAGTCTTGTTAAAAAAAAGAGACCCAAAGCCCATCCAAGTCTTCTTAAATAAAAAGAGACCCAAAGCCCATCCGAGTCTTGCTTAATAAAAAAGGATCCGAAGCTCATCCGAGTCTTGTAAAAAAAAAAGACCTGAAGCCCATCCGAATTTTGTAAAAGAAAAAAAAGGACCCGAAGCCCGTCCGAGTCTTGTCAAAAAAAGAAAAGACAGGAAGCCCATCCGAGTCTAGTTAAAAAATAAAAGACCTGAAGCCCATCTGAATCTTGTTAAAAAAAAGAGACTCGAAGCCCATCCGAGTCTTGTTAAAAAAAAAAAAAGGATCCAAAGCCCATCTGAGTCACCCTAAAAAAAAAAAAAAAATCCTCTAGAACCTATGTCATCTGACATGTCTCAGGAAAACTCTAGGCAAGGAAACAGGACACCCTCACTTAAACCGAGCTGATCATGCAAACACTGAAGAGGATAATCTCATTATGGTCAACAGACACAGTAACTTCACTGAAAGCCAAGTTCGCAAGGTCATCGTTTTCACAGTCAAGCCTTCCCCAGTGAGCCCGAAAATCCCGAATGTCAAGTAAGTGATTAAAGGCAAAAATCGGGTATCTTGTTCTCTTTGTGACAAAGTTTTATCCAAACTTTACCATAAATAGGGACAGCTATAGACACCTCATTTTTGCTCAATTAAGGCTTCAATTTATAGTAAAAATTAATATTATATTAAGTCCGCAAATAACAAAAGAAGAAAAAGACAAAAAAAAAAAAGAGAAAAAGTCAAAAAGAGAAAACATGGAAGAAAAACACAAAAACAGCGAAAAAAAAGAAAAACCAAGAAAAAAAAACAAGAAAAACCCAAAAAAAAAAAACACAGACAAAAGAATTTCATACAAATCCCACACAAAAATCCACTCAAAAAAACCTAAAATCCCAAAATTTTAGAAATTAGGATTTTGAAGAAAAATTCTTTGTATTTATGTTTATAGCTCAAATGCCAGAATCTACAACCACTACGAAGTCACCATCAATAATTGCCGCTTATGGTTATTTTCTGGACAAATCGACATTACACAAGTTTTTTGGGGATTGAGTTTTGCTTGTCCAATAATTTGGTTGTCAAGAATTCCCACTGGAATCATCAAACCGTGCTCCATTGGTCGCTAGCTCTCTCGTCAGGACCGGTCACTTGGAACTCAATCCGAAGTCCGACCCTTGATCCGCGTCTGATTCGATAGCATGCTGATCCGCAACCCAATTCACTTTCAATTCGCATGCATTGAAACTGCAAGTCCCAGGCAAGTGAATTCTAGCTTTCCTTCATTATTTAATTCATTAAATAATATAATAATGAAAGATAAAAATATAACAAATGAAAAGAAAAAGTTGATAAAGAAAATAAAAAAAAAAAAAAGATTTTGGAAGAATATGCTGGTCTGATGATTACGTAGGCCAATAATATGATGTAGGAATATAATAAAAAGAAAATCCTCAAAAAGGCAAAGTAATAAGATCCAAAAAAAAAAAAGGATAATGCAAATATATGTATATAAAATAAATATTTTCGATACGTAGCAAATCTTGTTTTCACAAATAAAAAAAATGAAACTAATAGTCTGTAAAGTTTTATACCTAAAAATCTATTTTTTTAAAATGTGAAAATTTAATAGTCTTAAACCAAAAAGGGTTCAAAATGTTAAAATAGATCAACCCATTAAAGTTTTTAAAAAAAAAACTACGTGTTGTCTAATCCTGATTAGCAGGTACGTAGACACCTTTAGGACGACATAAAATTTGAAAAAAAAAATTTTTTTGTTCCATCACATTATCTTGTAAATTTTGAATTAATTAGTTAGTTGTAAATATTAAATGTTGTTGTTATTAATTTGTAAATAAAATTGTAAATTTAGAAATTTATAATATTTGATTTATTTTATGAGCATTGAAAGGATAAACTTTAAATTTTTAAATTTTAAATTTCAAGTGGCAACCATATGGTTTTAATAGGTTAGCCCTCGAATTCAAAATTTTGGTTTATAAAGTTTGGTTTGTAAATCAAATTTTTCGCAGACTAGTAGCTAAGTTAGAATTAACCAACCCATTAATCTTAACCTGTAAATTTTTCCCGATTCCAATAGGGTGGCGACTCCAAATTGTTTTAAAAATTAAATTTCTTTTAATTCTTAGTCGATGATTTATATTAAATGGGTTTGGGTTTAATACGGATCGGATTAAAAGAAATTAAACTAGAAACGAAAAATTTAGGCTCGACAGTAGAAAAGTACTATGAATAGTAGACTAGACAATTAAAATACCGGTAGTAAAGAAAATACATGTAAATGGCCTATATCTGATATTTTTAGTTACCAAAAAATTCTAAAACTGATATTTTTGAAATCCTTATATTTTTACGAGTCTATTAGTGTTGTCAAAATATTTTCACTTTCCAGCACACCGAGGCACGAGTTTTGAAAACTGATCCCGTTCGGATCCAAAAGACACTAGAAAATTATGAATATGATATTTTTAAGCTTTTCTATATTATTACGAACCATTTCCCATAATTATCTCAATTTCATTTTCTAGGGTTTAAGAACACAGGATTACCGGATCTAGATTCATAGGCCTAAGTTAACTTTAGGGTTCCGTTTTGACTTTTGGCTCTTAGGGTTTACTTATATTATCGAAAAATCTAGGGGCTTACAACCCCTCTGGTAAATCCTCAGGAAATTCATCTTGAAACTCCTCTACTATTGGAACTACTACTCCAGGTATCTCCACATCTCCACTAACCTCCTTACCCAACAAAGCAAAAACAATATCAGATTTCTTTATCTTCTTCTCGAACCTGGCTAAAGACAACATACTGGAATTATTACTACCACCCTATTTTGTCGGCTTAGTCACAGTAGAATCCCTGTTGGGTACTAGTATAATCTTCACCCCTTTATGTACAAAACTATATGAATTAGCTCGTCCATCATGCATTACACCCCTGTCAAATTGCCAGGGCTTTCCTAATAGCAAGTGACATGCGTCCATTTTCACCACATCACACCATACAACATCCTTATATTTAGAACCAATAGAAAAAGAAATGAGAGCATGTTTGGAAACTATTACCTCTCCCCCTTTCTTCAACCAAGCCAGTTTGTAAGGTTTCGGGTGTTGCTCGGATTCAATGCCTAGCTTCTATATAACTTCATTAGACATAATGTTTTCACAGCTGCCGGAGTCAATCATGAATTGACACACTTTACCTAAAATGATACAAGTAGACTGAAAAATGTTGCTTCTAAGCCACTCTTCCTCAGCTACTTTGGAAGTCATGCACGATCGCCGGACAACTAGATTCTCCCTACCGTCACCAGTCACAACTTCTTCTTCCACATGCTCTTCATCAAAAACTGGTTCGCCTTCGCCCACAGCTTTAAACATAGGTTCTTCATCCTCATAAGTGTCAAAGATAGGTTCTCCATCACAGTAGTCCCCATCAACAGAAGAGGAATCATCATCAAACATAAGCTTAGGATTAAGGTTCTTACCTTTATTTTGATTTAGCATAAATGCTTCCATTCTCTTTATAAGCTGATCCACCATAACACTCAACCATTGATCGATTTTCTGCTTGATCCTCTAATCAGATCATCATAATCATAGATCTCATCCACATGTCACTGGTTTGGTTGTCTACAAGGTGGCATAGTTACTCTAAGAATGAACGCAGCTCTGATACCAACTGACACAATGGAGGTACGATAGGGTTTATCGCAAGACGTTGATTCGCGCACGAATACTTGACTTATGATCTTCAAATATCTATTGATCCTGAGAATACATAGATATCTAGCATCAAAAGTCGAAATCTATGCAAAGATAACGAGTTTTGGAATAGAGAGAACACTCTTAAAGAAATTTCATTAAAAAAAAAAACAATCTGTACTGTGCCTCTTATAACCCTAGAATATATATAATATGCTTTTTTTACCAAAAAAGGAAACCTATCTAATAAATACCTAAGGCGAAAATAAATGAACGGATGAGATTAATGCCACAGACGGCATATAGAAAAAAAGTATCCTATTAAAAGATATGACATAAAGAAAAGTTACTAAAAATAATAAAAACGCGGTTTTAATGGACTAAACAAAGGAATTTGGCCAAAAACCGGCGTGCGTCATGAGCAAAGCTGGTGAGTTTTACTTGTTAGCTCGATTCCCTTCAGAATATGGTCCCCTCGGTCAAAATCCATAATCCTCCAAAATTATGAAACTGCCATCGTCAAATTCTATGCCACTTTTCCAAACAGTTATATGTTATCTTTTCCACTGCATCAAATAATAATAACTATAAAAATATAAGCCTACTAAATATCAGTTTTTCAAATTCTCGATAGAAATATAAAATACATTAAGATCAAGACAAGAAAAATGAAAATAAATATTAAATAATAATTAATTATCATAGTATCATTGAAAAACCAATACTGATAATGGAAATTAAATTAAATATCAAGATAGGACACCTAGATAATTATAGAAGTTTAGTTACACTAATTATATTATGTTAATAAATAAATTTGTCATAATAAGTGACAATGAATTGTAATTAATATAAATAAAACTAATATATCTTAAATGAATTATTTTATTAAGTAAAATCATATTATATTGATTAAACTAATTAAAATAGATTTAGTAATTGAATTAAGTGATTAGTTTCAATTAACTCAGCTTAGATTAATATACTAAGTAAAACCATAAAAAGAAAAGAGTACGTAATTTCTAAAATATGTCTAATTTAGAATTAGTGTAAATAATAGTATAAGTTATACCATAACTAATCTGGTGAATATGTTATTTCAAATATCTTATTTTCGGAACTAACAGAAGAATAGATTAGTTAAATAATAAATATCTGTTATTTCATTTTCATAGGAAAAATATATCAATTTTCGAATTTCCAGTAGCATATTTTGATAGTTTAACGAGAACCATAGATGAGTAACTTCGACTTTATCATACTATTTGTGCTTGTAATATAGCTGCATTTATAATAATATATTAAACTAATATGCATGTGGGGTTGGATATATTGCATGATGTTTGGTGTATGCTTGATTGCCAAAATTATCCTATTATAACTAATACGTTTATTATATGATAATTACTGTATGAAGCATGTTGATATTGTATGTGAATTATATGATCACCTTAAACCTGACTAAAAGCTTTTGACACTATAAAAGAAAATGATCACGCATTACACAATTTGCATAAACAACATTTGAGCAAGTGGTAGCCTACTACGTATTAGTATTTCGGCCCTCTAATAATGCTTGGTTGACCTAGGCTAAAAGCTATTAGATCAACACAAGGTTACCTTTGAGCTGTCGGTACTATAGGAACTAAATGGTAAACGAAGGACGTCGCTTATTGTAGCGCTTTGAAAGGACTAACACTTAGTGCAGTTGTTAAGGCAAAAAACAGGAAATAAGAGATTTAAGATATGGTTAACTTAAAAAGATAATTAAAGTGAGTATTGCTGTATTCCTGTATGCTTAGTCTCTCCTAGGTAGGTGGGCCATAGCAATGTGATCCTTCAACCCCGGTGAGAGGGCGTAAATCTCCATCCTGCTTTGGATTCTAGATCATTCAAGCTTATAATGTGCATATGATTGATTGTTATATTGCATATGATTAGTAATTGTACTTATTTATTAGTGTTTGATGTGTGGTTTGGTCAGGTTATCTTATTGAGCCCGTGGTTCGCTTACTCCCTAACAGTTTTTGTACATGATCAAGACTAGCTGGGATTGGGATAGGAATGTATGAAAAGAGCTTCTCCAACAAACTCTATTGAAGATAGAAATATAGGATATTGTAAACTTAGAATGTAAATTAGATAAATTTTATAATAATTTGAAATTTGTAAGTCGTAAGTGTGAAACCCTTTTCACTATTTAGTAGGGGATACCAATTCTCTGTGATCTTGGTAGAAAGTGGAAATCGGATTCCATAGTTGAAATCCAGTAATATAATGTATCATTTATATAAAAGACATTGATAAATAAATAGAGTTTTGTATGCTCTGACTTACAAGACGGCTCTCATATTACGGATGCATACGTGATATGATAGCTTTAGATTAATCCTACAAGGCCTCCTTTTGAGACGTGACATACACCCATTTATAACAAGTCAAAGTTTTAGTTTTTTTCCAACAAAAACCTTAAAGACCTAAATGTTGAGAAACTAACAATAAAAAAAGAGTTATTGTGAGAATAAAGAGTTAGAACAAGCCATTCATGTAATATCCCTCATGCTAAAACTTAAAACATTTTAGAAGCAATAAAACCTAGAATGATTTTTCTTCATAACCACGTAAAGCTTCATGTTTTGAAAAATAATTAGTTAAAAGAATTATAGTATGAAAATAAAATATTCATGAACTCTAACATAAATATAGAATCATAATTTTCTTTAATTAAGTTTCATACTTATAAAATTTAAAAATTAAAACTTTGTTTAAGGATCAAACTTAAGAAAATATATTTAAAGTTTCATGCCACTGATGAATAAAACTATGTCTTGTAAAATAAATTATTAAATAATTTTTTTTTCAAATATAAGACCTTTAAGATTTGAAAATATATATTGAATCAAGATTTTCTTGTTGATTGAGTCACATGTTTACAAATTAGCAAATTTAATCACAAGTCAAAGCATGACTTTTCACTAAACTCTATATTTCACAGAGATTGCTTACAAATTTTATTTTTGAGACAACATTAATAGAATCATGCATATAATATGAGCCTGGTATATATTAAAAAGGGTTTTTCAACTATATAAATATTTATGTATTTGCTATGGAATTTTTGAATGAAATAGAATTTAGAAAAAGTTAAAAATTGACACTAGAATTTATGTGTTAGAATTGTACCGACCTGTTTTTGAAACCAAATGACTTCAAATGTTCAAAATAACCTAAAAAATAGATAGATCTTTTTGAGTAGATAGAAAATGAGATCTTATATGCAAAATTTCTAGTTAAATTGAGCAAGTTATTGCTATTTCAAATTGGGGTTTCACATAATTTGAATTTTGATGAAAATAACAAGATAGAATTAGAAAGTTTGAGTAGAACTTCTATAAAATGTTCATACTAGGTATTTCTTTTATTTAGGTGATGAGGAATACGAGACTCCCCTTTTTGAGGATTACTACAATTAAAAAGATTGCGATATAGATGAGCGAGTTTTCCCCCATTATTTCGTTACCTTGCTTATGCTTGTAGACAATGGCACTAGATTTATAAGTACAACATAAAATGAATATGAATGTGGTTATGGGTTTACATTATATGTTTTTATGTATGTGTGGAAATGGATGCTAAGAATATCGAAACCAACAAATGATTGTTTAAGTATATCATTAATATTACATATTGTTTATGTGTATATGGTGCTTGCTTGATCACCTTTAAGTATACCATAATTATACTTGGCTTTGATATAAATTGAATGGACTGCATTGCATTCATTGAGTCACATATGGAAGATTGTTACTCTTACACAAAGAATTGGGAAGGTCTGATGCTAGAAAGGCCCAGCATACCTGGGATACATCTCAAGGATGACCCGCATTGATTGATTGCTAGGGGTATGGTGCACCTAGGGATTAGTAGTAGAGCATCGTGAAGAGCTTCAAATACCATTCCCTAACCTTCGATACGGAGGGTGTAAATCCATTTTGTGTAAGGTTTCCAGATACCTATATATAATTGTTGGTATCATATGGTTATTGCATAACATGCATAGCATATGTGTGAATTAATAAACTTGTTTGAAATCTCGGTTCGAATAAAAGGGAATATCTCACTATACTCATTGTAAGCTTACACCCTGTTTGTTGAAATAGGTATACTTGTGGCTCTATTCGAAGATCAAGCTATTAAGGAAATCATAGATTGATTCTTGAACTCTTATGGAAGTAGTGGGGACATAAGATGGATTCACTTTCTTATAATGTATCTATGAGTAATATATGTTATGTTAATATTTTGGAGAGTTCTAGGAAATGTAGTTATGTGGTCTTAAGGACATTAGTGGGGGTATGCCTCTAAGAATTGTAACTGACCTTATTTATGTTAATAATAAGTATTTCTCTTACCTTGTACTTAAATGTTATCACTGTAAATTACACTATTTCGACGCGTTCTCTTAGTAATAATGTACGCCTTATACATGATATGGAAGCCTTTGCGTGACTAAGGTAGTCATTCCTAGGCTTTAATATTATGTATGGTGGGCTATTATGTTTAAGGTATTCCTTGGGGCATGACACCTAAGCTCGCGGTAGGATATCATAGGCCCTCTAGTTCCTTGTGTAGGAATAGTAGCCTTCTGTATCTGACTCGACAATGCAACACATGACCATTTCTTTCTTTATACCAAACCGTACTATGGTGCTACTAAACTTTAACCATACCTAACTTGCCTTTATGGTATCATGGAACATGAGTGATAGAAAACATATTAGTTTTCCTTTGTTTCAACTACCATTGTCCATATCCTTTATCTAAACTTACATAGATGGTCCTTTTGAAAATAGAAAAAAGTAGAAATGAAACAAACAAGAGGCTTAAGCTCATGACAAAAGAAAATGACAAAAAAAAAAAAAAGGGAAATAGTTCATGTTTATAGAGTCTTTGTTAGCCTTATATAAAGGAATATGAGTCATATCCTTGTATGTCTTTTGCTAAATTCTTAAGACTCATCATGGAACACTTGAAATGAAAACTCAGAGTAAAAATATCCCCCTAGTAAAATGATAGGTTTTGATAATGTACCCTTAGTGGGTGATTCATGCTTTATAGATAAGAATGGGCATAAGAGACTTAAATTTGAGAACATGTAAACCATTTAAAGGTTGCACTGATGATATAAATGAGACTTAGAATGTTGCACCACCAATCAATCATCTTAACCAAATAGGGATTGAACTCAAGCAATACAAAATCAAGTTAAAAGAATAGAGAAGGACAACTTCTCCTAATAATACAAAAGGTTAAATTACACTGGAATTTAATGGCACATGAATCAACCTACTTCTCTAAATGTTGGGACCTCTTTTAAACCACTCAAAACGTTGAGTCCTCAAATGACTTACTTCCAAACATTGGGACCTTTTGGTGTATTTTACCCTTGGAATCTGTTGTATTTAGAATGAGATATTTCAAGCGCAAAAAGTGGGAAGACAAATGAATAGAGATCTTAAGAAGCAACTGGTAGATTAGCTAAGGACCTTAAGGCAAAGAGAAGAATTGTATTAGCTGTAGAAGTTCAAAATTAGTTTATCATGCAAGGGACATTGAAATACCAAAATTTTTCACCAATCTACTATATTGTTTTGCTCACGAAACAAGATCCTTAGACTAAAGGATCTAAGGGTAATTGGTTACATGATGAAGATGAGATGGTAAGTGCTTCCTAAACCTTCTTATTAACTTGTTCAAAATTAGAGAAGGGCATGATTAGGGCCTTTACTAGATTCAATCCCTATTTTGGTGTTAAATGAGAGGAATGGATGTTTGGTGAGGCTAGTTTCTGAAGAACAACTTAAGAATGCAACTTTTCAACTAAGTGCTCTAAAAGTTTCAATCCTAAATGAGTTCCTAAATGTCTTTCATCAATGACACTAGCATATAATGGGAAAATGTGCTGTAAACACAATTAGAGCCTACTTCTAATATTCCATCCCATCCCAATCTCGCTGATGTCATACTCATTCCTAAATGAGTTCCATGTTATTAAAGTAATAATTAAAATTGAGTTTCCATGTTTTTAAAATATTTATTCTTAATTATGTTATATAATCAAACCATGGGTAAATTATAAATATATTCTCAAAACCAATACTTCATCACTTTAGAAAGTACACAAATTTCCTCCAAACCAAGGCTAAATTTTCATGGTGTTGCTATCTTTTTTTCCCTTTTTAGTGATGTGTAATGGGATTTTAGCAACAATTGAAAGGGAGTATACTCTAAAAAGCTTGAAAAAAAAATATAAAAGTTATGTTTTAGCAATAATAACCACTTATGCCCTTTTTCCTAAATAGACTTCAAACTTCTTTGAATTCTATCAAGTGTGGAAAAGAAAACAACCAAGCTTCGACTGACTCTCATGTTTTTACGTGTGACAATGGATCTAAAGAAAAACAACCAAGGTTCATTCTTCTTGACCATCTCGTCTACCCAACAAAGCACTACTACATGCAATAATTTTTTAAAACATAAATTTTCCAAGGCCAAAACTTGGCCCTACCCTTGGCACGAGCATTTTGGGATATACTTAGAAAATTTATCATCTAATTTGATCAAACAACCTTAATACTACATATAGTTCTAAAATGACCTTACCAATCATAAAAAACATATGCAATCAAGACATCTAGTAGTGTGTAATTGACCACATGATTTTATGTATGTGTGCAATAACAAAGGAAGCCAATATTGTCGTTGATGAAACTTAATACACATAATGCAATTAGATTCCCCATCAAGTATAAAGTAATAACAATGAGGGATTAATGCAAAATGCAATCGGCCGATTGCATTTTTCAGTGAAAAGCTTAGTGATGTTAGGCGAAAGTGGAGCACTTATGATAAGGAATTCTATTCAGTGGTGCGTGCTCTTAAAACCTGGGAGCATTATCTGATTGGTAAAGAATTTGTGCTTTACTTAGATCATGAGGCCCTAAAGTATCTGAATACCCAGAAGAGGATAAGCAGTGACATGGATGCAAGATGTGTCATTTTCTATAGAAGTTTCCTTTTAGGCTACGACATAAATCAGGAGCCCATAATAAAGTCATAGATGCTTTGAGCAAGCGAGCTACTTTGTTGCTAACTTTGAGTAAGGATTTTTTGGGTTTTTAGCAGCTTAAAGACAAGTGAGAGCATGATGAGGATTTTTCTTAAATATGGCATAAGGTATCAAATAATCAGTCTGTTCTAGTTTTTACTTATCTTATGGTTATTTGCTTCATGAGAACTAGTTGTGTCTGCCAAGAACTTCATTGGGAGAGCAGGTGATTAGTGATCTGCATGGAGGTGGATTGTTTAGTCATTTGGGGCATGATAAGACGCTGACAACAGTTTAACAGAGGTTTTATTAGCCACAGCTCAGGCAAGATGTGAGCATATTTGTTGAAAGGTGTTATGTCTATCAGAGATCAAAGGGCCAGTCTAATAATACTGGAATATACATGCCTTTAGCAGTTTTGGAAAATATTTCAAAGGATTTATTCATGGTTTTTGTGCTGGGGTTGCCATGTACACAGAGAAGAGTCGATTCTATTTTTGTAGTAGTTGAAAGATTTTCTAAAATGTCACATTTTATTCCTTGTAGGAAACTATTGATGCAATTAGTGTAGCTAGGTTGTTTTTCAAGGAAGTTGTCTGTTTGCATGGAATTCCCAAAACCATCACTTCCAACCAAGATAAAAAATTCCTAAGTTACTTTTGGAGAACATTGTGAAAGTTGTTTGATTCTTCTTTGCAGTTCAGCAGCACAGCGCATCTACAAACTGATGGCCAAATGGAAGCAATCAACTGAACTTTGGGAAATCTAATTCGCAGCCTTTATGGTGATAGACCAAAGCAATGGGACATTATCCTGCCACAGGCTGAGTTCACTTACAATAGTGCTATTCACAATGCAACTAGACAATCTCCATTCTCAGTCATCTACATTGAGATACCATAGCACACTCTTGATTTGCTCAAATTGCCTAAGAGAGAAAGTGTTAATATTCCATCTAAGTATATAACAGAGCAAGTGGTTAATGTGCAGAAAAAGGTGAAACAATGGCTGGAAGAAGCAAATAAGCGATACAAGCAAGCTGTCGATAAACATAGGAGATGTGAGGTGCTTCAAGTTAGTGATCAGGTTATGGTTTGCTTGTGCAAAGAGAGATTCCCAATTGACACCTACAACAAACTTCAACCGAAGAAATATGGTCCTTATGCAGTGCTTCAATGCATAAATGACAATGTCTATGTAGTGGACCTACTAGAAAGTATGGGTATCTCCAAAACATTTAATGTGGAGGATTTATCCTTATTCCATGATTCTGATGTTCCACTCCATCTGAATCATTAACCAAACTCGAGGCCGAATTTTTCCCAAGTGGAGAAGATTGATGCGGACGATGTAATCTATGCCTATTTGACCAAGATGGAAGCAGCCAAAAAGAATAGAAAGAAGCGACATTGACTAGCACCAAGGCCAGACTAAAGCCACTAGCCTTTGGTAGGCATAAGTTTAGAGCTTCCAGTTTGATTTTGAGGCTATTGGCCTTTATTTGTAAAGGTCGGCAGCTTTCGTCTAGCTTTTGTTTTGTTGAATTTATTTGTTTTAATTGGCTTTTCCTTGTTATTTTGAGACTACAAATAGTCTTTTGTTTGGAAAATTATTATCCTATCAATTCGAAACCCTAATACTAGAGAACTTTTCTCTAAAAGACTTGCTTGTTCTTGCAATTCGTTGTTCTTTGAACGCTTTACGTTGCGTTACATTTATCCAAAACATTCCAAAATATCCTAAATAAGCTTATTTACCAAAATTCAATACTTATATTCCTATTCGAAAAGCCTAAATTAAATTATTTGAACTACACAAATTCTACATTTATCTCTAATTTGTCCTTTAAGGTGTAACTTTCAAATTAATA